>JAKTZS010000024.1:56589-136235 GCA_030562575.1 Wickerhamiella parazyma
ACTGCCTCTCAATCTTTCTGAACTTGCTGCGTTCCGCAAGGAAATGTTTATAAACGTCTCGCACATTAAACACGTTGAATCTCTGCCATGCGTGGTCGCTTGTAGCAATGAGATATAAAGACCTGCAAGACAGAGCCATGTTCAGATAAATCTGTGGGTTTCCCTCGGCGTAGGATAATATCCTGAGAATCACACATTCGGGTAGCATGGTGACAACGGCACACCTGTGGGTATTATGGGCAACAAGGTTAGAGTTTAGTATTGCTTGATATTGACATTATGTGGAATCACAAAGATTGCTGAACTATGGAACTCGCGCTGTACATCTACAGCCTCCATTCATATGTCTAGGAGTAGTTCAAACATACCCAGCCCAGCAAATAAAGCTTCAACGAGACCAGTCAGCTCTCTGGTGATGAACTTGTCCACTACATTGTTTGCTTAAAGGGTGTGATTACCTTCTAGATTTTGGTTCAGGACCTCACCAGCCACTGCAGCTCGATAGAATTGACTTTATATCATGATTTATTAATACAAAGCCTAAATTTTGCAGCAAAAGAGAAGCGACTGTCTTTGCGTACTGTGAGGTACGAAGTTTGTATGCCCTAGCTGTAGAGGCTGCGCGTCGTGGGTGAGCGCCTCGCATTAGTTGACTATACACTCCTTTTTCGAGACCAACAAAGATATTTCAAAAAGGGCTTATTATCCAGCAGGTTGAGTGGGGTTTGCCCTTTCTCCTACGTCTGCTCTCCTTTTGAACTTGGCAGAATTTATGCTTCATTTCTCGCTAGCACAATCCAGTAGTCAAGGGTTAGTATACTGTTATTTCAGGCACTCAGGGGCTCTACTGGATCAAGCTTGGTAAAAACTGTAGACTGATGCTGCCTCAGGGCATCGGTGAAACGACACCGTGAGGTGGCTGGTGTGGCAGCTGTGAGGTCTGGACGAGCAGGCTGAGAACCAGCAGAAATAGCAGCAGAAGAAGCATATGCAGAACCATCGCAACAAGCGCGACGAAAAGGAGTAGTCGAGCAACAGGCTCACGAGGCAAGTGCGGGCGTCTACGGCGAAGAGCACTGCACCAAGAGCAAACACGTCATGCCTCAATTTATTTAATTCTATAGTGTTAGCCCAGGATCAATTTATTTAATTCTATAGTGTTAGCCCAGGGCCCTGAGGGTGAGCTCGACACTGGCAAAGGTGCAGGCGGACGCGGGGATGGCGCGCAGCAGGGTGGGAGTGAGGCCCACAAACAAGCCCCGGACACCGCTTGTTTTGAGCGTATCTCTGAGCGCGTCCAAGGAGCCCCTGTATTTGGCAGCAGGCCCAAACTGGTCGCCCTGGATCTTGCTCTTGATAACGTCGAGCGGGTAGCACCCGAGCCACAGGGCCTCACCAGCGAGCGCTCCAAACGACATGAGCTTCCACGCTGGAATGTCTCTACGGTCGATGCCCTTTGAGGTCTGGGTTGAGATCAAAAACTCAAACGCGGCAAACCACACGCCGTACGACTGGACCTCGCGCAGCGTCGTGATGAGCAGCCCGCGGTAAACCCTGGAGATTCCGTGCTGCTTAGCGATGGCCTTGGCCGCCTCAAAAGGGCCGGTAAACTGCTGGTTCTTTTGCGTTTGCATGAGAATGCGCATGTGCTCGACGGGGGTTACCACGAGCGTGTTTGCGACGCCGGCTGCCGCTCCGCAGAGGTAGACCTGGGGCAGCGAGATCTCGCTCTTGTTGTTGAGCCGTTGAAAGAGCCGCTTGGACTCGTGGAACGCATAAAACTGGAGGCTCACGCACAGGCCCACGCCAAAAAGCGGCGCTGAGGTGCCCTTGTAGAACGCCAGGGGGCCCTCGTTTTTGAGCGTTTGCACCACGGCGCTCGAGATGGAGTTGTACTGGCCCGTCTGCATGCGGACCTTGACGAGGTCAAAGGGCTGGCCAACCAGCACCTGGACGGCGCCGCCGACAAAGCCGGCCGACGTGTCTTTAGCCTTGCGAGTCCAGCTGGTATCCATGAGCGAATATCATGTGAGTTGTGGGGTGTTTGGGGGTGCAAGGGGGGTGCAACGAGCGTGTTTTGGGGTGTAGAGGCCCCCCCTCCCCTGGGGCTTAGTGAGTGCTGTTTGTGCCCCAGAATGAGCTTCTTTCAGACATTCCAGACGCTCAACGCGCGCACAACGCGCACATTCAAGCCTAAAACCCTCAACAACAAGCAGCGGTCGGCGCTGCAGGAGTACGCGACAGCCACGCTCGGGAGCGACGCGCTGCGGCAGGCAGTCAGGCTCCCCGTGGGCGAGAATAAGGAGGAGTGGATCGCAGTGCACGTGCACGACTTTTTTAACCAAACCAACATCCTCTACTCGCCCATCAACCGGCTGTGCACCGAGGTCACATGCCCCAAGATGATCGCAACCGAGGAGTACGAATATTTATGGCAGGACTCGGCGAGCGAGCAGTTCCGGCGGCCCACGCGCCTCTGCGCGTCGGCCTACATTGAGAACCTCATGGCCTGGATCCAGCGCCAGTTCGACAACAAGGACTACTTCCCCACCGCGCTCGGGATGGAGTTTAGCAAAAACGCAATGCCCATGTTCAAGCAGATCCTCAAGCGGCTGTTCCGCGTGTACGCCCACATCTACTGCCACCACTTTGAACAAATCACCGAGGTGGGCCTGCAGCCGCATTTAAACACCTCGCTCAAGCATTTCGTGCTCTTTTGCAACCACTTTGACCTGATTGACCGGGCCGAGTATGGCCCGCTAAGCGAGCTGCTCGAGCTGCTCGAGCGCGACTAGCTCCGGTGCGGCGGGAGTCACATGCAGCCGAACAATGTCCCGACGCAATGCAATGCAATGCACGGCGTTCCTTCTTTTTCCGAGCGCGTGCTCACTACAAGAAAATAAATAAAATAGCACAATCCTCTCAGAGACTGATCTTGCTGGACGCAACTACCAGATCCAGGTACCCGAGCACCGTCTGGAGGCTGTGGCCGCGGTACGCCATCATCCAGTCCACCTGCTTTCGGAGGTCGGCGACTTTGATCTGGCTCACGATCGAGTCCACCAGCAGCTGCTCAGTCGAGTAGCCGCTGTCGACCCCGTAAATTTGTGTCCTGACGCTTTTGATCCACGACTCGAGGTCCTTACCGCTGGTCAGCGGACAGCTCGATAACCGGTCGAGCTTTGAATATAAATTAGCTTCGTCTTCCATTTGCATTAGTTGTGTTGACATTAGTTTGCTGCAAAATCTCAGAAGAGAGGGGGGCCTCGCCCCTTTTATAATGGCGATGATGATACCCACCCGCTTCAGCACCTCCCCTCACCGCTGGAATCACAATGCATATCCATGCATGTGCCGCGGGGGTGGGCTGATCCGGGCCTTTTGTGGGCTCTATATTAGTGCACTATAATATTTACGGTGGTTTGGGCCTGCCCAGTCCTTATCACGACTTGCATGAGCCAGCTTATTTTCTGTGCCCCAAAATGTTTTGCAGGGATCCAACGGGGCAAAAAAAAAACAAAACCAATTATTGCTACATGTGACCTGGGTTGCTCATTGCCAACAGTCTACATTTTCCTATAGCTCGTAGGCTAAAATCGTCGGCAGGGAAAATTTGTCGCGCCAAGACTTGGTTTGATGAAAACTTTGGTTGCGCGAGGACCCTTGCCCGCTGGGACTTTAGAGGGTCTGCGGGTCGTGCATTGATTAAAACAAAATGCATCCATGTGTGCACACTGTTTGCAGATGGGTGCATATTGAGGGGCAGCAAAGGCTCGCGAAAACACAACAGTCGAGCAGCCGAAACTAGCGCCGCACAAAACGCACGGTCAGCTCATCCGCGAGCAATGTCACGAGATGATCCGCGAGGCGTCACATGACGCCCATGCATGCATGTTTTTAATCCCAGCGTGCCTGGCCGATCTGATCGGTTAAGGGCTGATCCCTGCAACCTCTGCTTCTACGAGGCTTTTATGAGCAGCCCCTTGAGATACATTCTCTCGCCGATGGCTCTAGAGATAACGCCCCGCACTCCACATGTGGCAGGTGGGGTGGCAATCCTGTGCCCATGACAGCTGCGCGGCTGTGGCCCCCCTCGTCAACAAACATATATCATTAAATCGCAGCGGTGAACTCGATCATATAAAGAAGATGTTAATAGTTATGCGCCCACCGCGTTGTTTTGATACTGTGGCGGGGTTGGTGCCAATCCTATCTGAGGGCGTTCCCCGCAGACGCCGTGCCGTTCCTGGAGGGGGCTCTATACTGGCACATCACCAGGAACTCTGGCTATGCTATATAGTCGATTTGGCTGGTTTTATCCAGCTTGTTGAGCATGTTGACGCTATCGGTCGCCCCCCACGCCTTGTCGCTAAAAGTTTCAGGCCGAGGGGTGCTTGTTGAGGACGCGTCAACGGCTGCCAAGTGTTAAATCGCTGCTGTGCGTTGCGTCCAAACACGCTGGACACGCGTGGAACCCGTCCCAACGGTGAACATAGGTCTATGTACTGATAATTTAGGCAGAGCGACGTTTTTGCACGGCAGCAGCCAAGTTGCGCAGCGTGGACTCTGTGGTCTCAAAGTCAATGCACGCATCGGTGATGGACACGCCGTATTTGAGGCCAGAGGGGCCCTCTTTGGGCACATCCTGGCGGCCGGCGTGGATGTTGGACTCAATCATCAAGCCACAAATGTTCTTGTTACCGGCAGCAACCTGCTCAGCGACACAAGCAGCAACCTTGGGCTGGTTGTTGTGGTCCTTGTTGGAGTTGCCGTGAGAGCAGTCTACCATGATACGCGCATCCTTGCCGTCACTGACTTTGCTCTTGACAAGCACCTCCTGGGCCTCCTTGACAGACTCGGCGTCGTAGTTGGTGCCCTTTTTACCACCGCGCAAAATAACAAAGCCGTCGGCATTACCCTCAGTGGCAACAATGGCCACATTGCCAGGCTTGGTCACAGACAAAAAGTGGTGCGGGTGAGAAGCGGCTCCAATGGCATCAATAGCCACCTGCAGAGTACCATCAGTACCGTTCTTGAAACCAACAGGGAAACTCAGACCAGAGGCAAGCTCGCGGTGGAGTTGGCACTCAGTAGTGCGTGCGCCAATGGCACCAACAGTGAAAAAGTCAGACAGGTACTGCGGGGAGATGGTGTCGAGCATCTCGCCGGCAATGGGCAGGTGCTCAGTCAATTTGCAAAACATCTCGCGGGCAATATGCAGGCCCTTGTTGATGTTGTACGAGTTGTCCATATCAGGGTCATTGATCAGACCCTTCCAGCCAACAGTGGTGCGGGGCTTCTCGAGGTAAGCACGCATCACAATCAAGAGCTCGCCCTTGAGCTCCTCGTTGAGCTTGGAGAGACGAGCGCAGTAGTCGACGGCGCTCTTGGGGTCGTTCAAAGAGCACGGACCAACAACAATCACCAAACGGTCGTCCTTGCCGTGAACAATGTCCGAGGCAGCTTGGCGGCTCGAGGTGATATTGTCATAGGACTGCTTGGACAGGGGGTGGGTGCTCTGCAGCAAATCAGGCGAAATAATGGGCGAGTAGCCACGAATGCGCCAGTCCTCGGTTTTAGAGCGGTCACCAACGTGGGGGTTTTCCTGGTACATTTAAAATGTCTAATGTGAAAAGTTTGGTTGGACTAGTGGAGTGGTGGCGTCGCCGCCACGTCACGTGCGTGTGGGACTTGCTGTGGGTCCCTGCTCGCGGGTCGGTAACACCGTCTTTGATCTCAGCGTTCAACATCAGTACCTCATACCTATATACAGCCTTTATGCCTTGCTCGTTTGAGCACTCGCTGGCGTCAGCCACAGCCGCCACACCAACATGAAATATTATTTCCAGCCCACAGCGAGAGTGAGTCAAGCATGCTCGTGCACATCATCGATGTTGGCAGCGGAAACCTGCAAAGCCTAGAGAACGCCCTCTACAAACTCGGACACCAAGTCAAATTTGTGACAAGTATTGAGGACGCCGACCAGCTCAAGGATGCCGAGCGGGTGCTCCTTCCCGGCGTGGGAAACTTTGGCCACTTTATGGACAATGTGAACGAGCGCAAACTCGACGAGCCTATCAAGCAGTATATCCAAAGCGGAAAACCCATCATGGGAATTTGCGTTGGCCTTCAGAGTCTGTTTCAGGGCTCGGAAGAGTCACCCTCGTCAAAGGGCCTGGGCATCTTTGAGCACAAGGTGTCCAATTTTAGCTCCAAAAACAAATCGGTACCGCACATTGGCTGGAACGGTATCAAATTGTCCTCACAAAAGGCCCTTTACGGCATTAGCCCGCGCAACAAGTACTACTTTGTCCACTCGTACGCGGTGATTTTCAATGAGCAGCAGCTTGCGCAAAAATTCCCCGGGTGGGACTATGCGGTGTGCACTTATGAGGACGAGGCGTTTGTTGCTGCCCTGGCCAAGGACAATTTGTTTTTTACACAATTCCACCCCGAAAAGTCCGGCCAGCCGGGCCTCGATGTCTTGGAGGCCTTTTTGAGTGGAACAAAGTTTGGGGCAGAAATCGACAACTCGGTGAGCACTGGCCTGAGCAAACGCGTCATTGCATGCCTGGATGTTCGCGAGAACGACAAGGGCGATATCGTCGTCACAAAGGGCGATCAGTACGATGTGCGTGAAAAGTCAGAGGCCAGCGAGGTGCGCAATTTGGGCAAGCCCGTGCAGGTCGCCGAGAAGTACTATTATCAGGGCGCTGACGAGGTTACGTTCCTCAACATCACCTCGTTTCGCAACTCGCCTCTCAAGGATTTGCCTATGGTTCAGATTTTGAGGCTGGCATCAAAGAGTGTGTTTGTTCCCTTTACAATTGGCGGTGGCATTAGAGACACACTTGATCCTGAAACAAACAAGGTTGTTCCAGCTCTGGACGTTGCGCACCTCTACTTTAGATCGGGTGCAGACAAGGTGAGCATTGGCAGCGATGCCGTTGAGGCTGCTCTTGACTATTACAAGCACGGCCCCAGAGGAAATAGTCCGATTGAGACAATCTCCAAGGCCTATGGTGCACAAGCAGTGGTTGTTTCGGTCGATCCCAAGCGGGTGTATGTGAAATCACCTCAAGACGTCAAGCACCACACATTCAAGACCCGCTTCCCTGGTCCCAACGACGAAGAGTACGTGTGGTTTCAATGTACGGTAAAAGGTGGCCGCGAAACACGGGACTTGGGCGCGTTTGAGCTTGCTCAGGCGGTAGAGGCCCTGGGCGCTGGCGAGCTGCTGCTCAACTGCATCGACAAGGATGGGTCCAACTCTGGCTTTGATCTCGAGCTTGTGGCAGACATCAAGGGTGCCGTAAGGATCCCAGTTATCGCCTCGAGCGGGGCTGGTAACCCGGAGCACTTTGTCGAGGTGTTTGAGCAGACGGGCGTCGATGCCGCATTGGGCGCCGGCATGTTCCACCGCGACGAGTACACGGTCAAGCAGGTTAAAGATGCGCTTGCGGCCCGTGGAGACGTAGTTAGGCTAGTGTAATTTATAGAGCTGCACGACCATGCATGAACCTGCACGCCACCGCGCCACTGAAAAATAAATTACCAAATTTTGTGCACTTTTCACCGGAATGCCAAAGGCTATCAAGGACAAGAAAAGGCACACTCCGCTCGCGGCATCTATTGAGGAGGGCTATGGAAAGCTCAAAACCCAAAAGCAAGCGAAACCCGCGCAGCAGGACAACCAGGATGAGCAGTATATCGATGCAAAGAGCACTCGCAAGATTCTGCAGCTGGCCAAGGACCAATTGGATGAGATCAAAGCCGAGGAAAATGAAACTCAAGTCAAGTACGCCCCGCGCCAGCCAGTGCCTGCTGTCCAGGATGTCGAAGACGACGAGGATGAGCAGGAGCCTGAGGAGGACTGGTCAGACTATGAAGAATACGCCGATCTGGGCGAAATCGATGCCGATGACCAGGCTATTCTGCAGCAATACGGCTTTGGTGAGCCTGCAGATGCAAATGTTACCTTGAGCGACAAAATTATGGAGAAGCTGCACGAGTTTGAACTGGCACAACAGGGCCTGACCCCTGCTCCCAAGCAGGAGCAAAAGGGTGTCATGCTTCCTCCAAAGGTGATTGAGGTCTACACCCAAGTTGGTGACCTCCTGTCACGATACCGCAGCGGCCGTCTACCCCGTGCATTCAAGATTATCCCCAGTCTCAAAAACTGGAAAGACGTGCTGTTTGTAACTGGTCCCGAGACCTGGTCCAACCAGGCGCTCTATGAAGGCTCCAAACTGTTTGTGTCCAACTTGAAAGACAACCAGGCCCAGTGGTTCATTCGCGAGGTTTTGTATGAGCGGTTTAGACTCCAGATTGACGAGACCAAGAACCTCAACTACCACGTCTACCGCGCGCTGAAAAAGGCCCTGTACAAGCCAGCCGCCTTCTTCAAGGGCTTTTTGTTCCCTTTGCTCGATAGCGGTAACTGCACCATTCGCGAGGCCATCATTGCCTCGTCCATCTTGGCGCGCGTGTCCATTCCAGCGCTGCACTCGGCGGCAGCCCTTTTGCACCTGGCCGAGATGGATTACTCTGGTCCGACATCTCTATTTATTAAGGTGCTGCTTGACAAAAAGTATGCCCTTCCCTACAAGGTAGTGGACGCAATGGTGTTTCACTTTGTGCGGTTCCGCACCAACACAGAGGCATTGCCGGTCATTTGGCACCAATCGTTTTTGGTGTTTGCTCAACGTTACAAGAACGACATTACCGAGGACCAGCGTGACGCGCTGATGGCTGTTGTACGCCTCCAACCTCACCCCTCCATCTCGCCCGAAATCCGCCGCGAGCTGCTGGCCGGCCAGCCGCGCCTCCCTGACCAGGAAAAAATGGTGGATTAAATAGCTAAACTAGTTCTGTTTTGATAAATAATGAGGAGAACAAATAGTCCTCGCCGTTGAGGTCCTGCAACCCGAGGTGGCGGTAGCCGAGACAGAGGTGTTTGAGCTTGACTGTGGTTGCCGCGAAAAGGTCGTCGTAATTGTGATGCACCGCAAAACGCAAGCATGCAAACTCGCAGTCTGCTCGCGACAACTCAAACTCAACGTCCTTGTTCCAAACTGGATTAAAGCCATTGTCTGGGATTTGAGGTAGAGATGTGCTGGCCACGCTGCTCGAGCAGTAGAGCTCCACGGTAATGGATGGCTTGAGCGGGGAATCGGCCTTGAGGTCCTTGGGGCGGGGCAGCTGCTGTGCACTCACCACAGTTACCTTGAGTTTTAGGGCACCGGTTGGCGGAGTGATTGGGGATGCCGAGGGCCGCATCCAATCCGGTTTAAGCACATAGCCGATTTGCTGCGAGTGAAACGCGTTGTTGAGCTGCATGCCAAGATCGTACGTCTGCCAATTGAGCGCTACCATCTGAAACCCGAGCCGCCAATACACCATTGGGTCGAAATTCTTTGAAGAGATTTTGAACGCGCTGGGGTAGACACGCGCAAAGTACTTTTTATTGTGCTTGACGAGCGCATCTGCAGTTGCAGGTGTTTTAAGCATTGTTTTGACTGTTCGCTCTGAGAACGAAAAGCAGTGGTTGACCAACTTGGATTCCGACACGACAAAGTTCTGAAACTTGCGGGCACTCAAGTAGACTCCCAAATCGCCCAACTCTGCGATTATTTTCACCTTTCGCGCGCTCAACACGCTGCCAGATGCACCAACCGGAGAGCCCACAGGAGTACTGGAAGGAGTAGAGCTGGACGTCAACGACCCAGCACTTTCCTCTTCATCCAGTGTGCTGGTACTATCGACACCACCATCAACTTTTACCTTGACCAAGACCTTGTGCTTGAGGTCATTGGGCGAGGGTAGCTCAAACCCCGGTGGGCCCGTGGGCTTGACCAGGAGCAGATCCCCGAGTATATTTTTGAGCGCAGCCGCCACACGAAGCTGGTTATCGTGGTTGCAATGCACCTCGAGCGATAATATGAGTGGGTACGGCGAGGCGATAAACCCGTACTTGCGAATAGTGTGCACCACGTCGCTAAACTCGATACTGTTTGTGAGTTGGGCGACTGAACTGCCGTGACAGACGACAGGGCCATTGTTGCCATCCCACAAATCGATCTCAATGCACCTGCACCCACTCTGCAGGCTACGAATGTAGCCCTCCACGCTGACCGAATTGTCGCCGAATCCAACTTGCTTGCCCGTGAGGTATGTGTTGTGCGAGGATGAGATCCAGTACTCTGTGATTGGACGGTCTAGGTTCTCTTGGGCTGGAGATGTTGCCGGGAATAGGGATTGTGAAAACAGGAGCTCGGCAAACTGAGCGCTACTGATTCCGGGAGCGTACTTTTGCCAGACTTTGGGCTGATATGGCGTTTGCTGAATCGAGAAAAAGTGTCTGAGAGACTGCTCGCCAAAGGCGCCGTCGTCCAGGTTCAGGGCCAGAATGGCCTCGTATATAGCGGCAATATCCTCGCGTTTACGGAGAATCTCGACAGTGCGCTTGAACTCCTCAAAGTCGAGCGAGCCGCTGGCGTCAATGTCCGCCTCTGTAAATACCTTGAGCAAAAAGTGCCGCGAGGTGTTGATGTGGAGCTGTTTGGCCAGCTTGACAAACTCCTCAAATGTGATGCGCTCATTTTGGGCTGCGCGGCCCCAGTGCACGTCGACAAAGTGCGACCCCGCGCGGGTGAGGCCGCTCATCATCTCGCGCCTAAAGTTGAGCAGCTCTGTTATCGCGGTCATGAGGGTACGGAACTCGTGGCTGGTGGCCACTACAAGATGCAACGCTCGCACCTTTTGCTCGCCCGGCCGCTGGTGGATGATTGTTGCCCAGCGGTCGGCCACTTCGCTGGATACCTTGAACTCGGCCCTGTAGTTGCGAGCGTCGTCGCCGGTGTAAATGTCGCAGATTCTATCCAGGCTGAGACGGGAAGTAAGCTTGGAGTTCCAGCTGAGAATGCCATTTTCGTCGAGCTTGAGGACGCGATTGACCTTTTTGTTGTGAGTGACCCGGAGAAAAGTAATGCCCTGTCTGAGCATCTCGGGGATGACCACGGGCGGCGTTTCGAGGCTTTCAGAGCTGTTGCTTCTCGAAAGAGTCGGCGATCCGATCGAAAACTCGCGAGGCCGCATCACATTTGAGTTTCGGCGAGCGGTGACAGGCCCAGCTTCCTGGGGCTTTTGGAGGATCCGCTGGACGCCGCGATGGACCTTGGCGACGAGGCTGGGCGATTTGGGGTTGCGTGCAGTGAGCAATGGGCTTTTTGGCGAAAACTCAAGCTCACTGCTCTCGAGAGGCAGGCGAGCCTTGATCAGGTCGAGCTCTTGCCTGAGAGCGACATTTGCGTCCTCGAGAGCTCCTACCCGCTCGCTCAACGCCCTGCAATCGGGGCATTCCATCTGCTGTTTGACTTCTTACTCACCAGATGGACGAATACGTCGAGCACGTTCAAAAGCGCATTCGCAACCTGCAAAAGCGCAAGGTCAAGCTTGAGGGCTACGAAAAGACCCGCCAGGAGGACGCCAGCCGCCTGAACGCCGACCAGGTGGCCGCCCTCGCAAACAAGGACAGCGTTGACGCTCCGCTCAAAGAACTGCAGGACGCTCTGAAGCTGTACCAGGAGGCTGCGGCCAAGCGTGAGGCTGCGATCGAGCAGGAGAAGCAGGAGCTCGCCAAGGCTGCCGAGGAGACCGGCAAGCAGTCGGGCGAGTCGACGCTGCGGCTGTTTTCCCAGTTTTTGCGCACGGCCGCTCTCAAGCACCAGGTGGCCGATACACCCGCCGCCGAGCTCGCTGCGGTTGACGAGCTGCTGCAGAAGCTCTATCTCGGCGACGACTCGTCGCTCGAGGCGATCTTCAAGCTGAGTGCCAAGAGCTCGGATGTGGTGCACGGCGAGTACACTTATGCTCAGCTGTACGAGCTGACGCGGCCCAAGGAGGTCACTGAGGTTGCTCAAGAGGAGCAAAAGGTTGAGGAGAAGCCCAAGATCTCGTTCTTGCAGGAGGACGAGCTTGAGCCCGAGACCGCCCCTGAGGCTGAGGCTGAGGCTGCGGTTTTGAATGCCCCCGAGCCTGCTGCCCTTCCCACGCCCGAACCAGTGGCCCCTGCGACCACCCCCGCGGCCACCCCCGCGGCTGCTCCTGCGGCTGCCTCCGAGGCCGCCCCCGAGGCCGCCAAGAAGCAGCGCCGCCGCAAGCCCCAACAGAAAAAGGACGATGATGGCTGGGAGACGCAACAGCGCCGTTCTGCCGACAAGAAGAAGAAAACCCCCCAGAGGGGACCCCGCGAGCCTCGTGAGCCCCGCGAGCCACGTGAGCCCCGCGAGCATCGCGAGCCGCGCGCGCCCCGCCAGTAGGGCATCTTCCAAGCATAAAACGCTAAGCAGTATCTAGTATATGTAGGAAGGCTTGGAGACGCGCGGGTACCGAGAGCAGTCGGGCTTGCGCCCAGGCTGCGCCCCGCACGTACTATGATGCTCCTTTTATTATACGTATTTCTGTGCCCTTGGCCTGCCATCCACTCAAAACGAGCTTCCAACAGGTCTCCAGAGGCGTGCGCGTGGAGGGGCAGGGAGAAAGACAAGTATCCCCAGCGCTGTCAGCAGAATTTATATGGCGACGGAATTCAAAAACCAGGGCAACAAGGCGCTCGCCGAGGCCAAATATGCCGATGCGATGGACTTTTACGACAAGGCGATTTCCCTGGACGGCACCAACCCCATTTTCTACTCCAACAGGGCCCAGGCTGCCCTCAAGCTCGAGGAGTACGGCACGGCGCTGGCCGACGCGTCCAAGGCGATTGAGGTGGACCCGAGCTATCTCAAGAGCTACTACCGGCGCGCAGTGGCCCACTGCGGCGTGTTTGACTACAAATCTGCTCTTGCCGACTACCAGGTGGTTGTGCAGCGCGCTCCCAGCGATGCCGGGGCCCGGCAAAAGCTCGACGAGTGCCGCAAGTTTTTGCGGCTGCAGCAGTTTAACCGTGCGATCGAGGTGGAGGACGAGCCGAGCGTTCTCGACAACCTCGACCTGGAGCACATGGCCAACGACGACGGCCTGCCCGCGGTGGGCAGCCTCGAGTTTGTCGAGGCGCTCGTGCAGCACTTCAAGGATGGCAAACGCGTCTCGCGCAAGAAACTATACGAGCTGATCAAGGGGGCGACCGATCTGTTCAAGGCAGAGCCCACAATGAACGAGATTCCGGCCGAGAACGTGACGGTGTGCGGCGACACGCACGGTCAGTTTTACGACTTTTTGCACATCTTTGAGCTCAATGGGTGGCCCTCCAAGCAGCACACGTACCTATTTAATGGCGACTTTGTTGACCGCGGCTCGTGGAGCACCGAGATTGCCCTGACTCTGTACGCGCTCAAGATCGCCCTCCCCGAGAATGTGTACATCAACCGCGGCAACCACGAAACCGATAGCATGAACATGACCTACGGGTTTAGCGGCGAGTGCAAGGCCAAGTACGGCTCCGAGCTGGTGTTTAAGGCGTTCAGCGAGTCGTTTGCCAAGCTGCCGCTGGCCGCGCTGGTGGGCGACTCGTACCTGGTGCTGCACGGCGGCCTGTTTAGCGACGACAAGGTCACTCTACAAGACATTCGCAAGCTGGACCGGTTCGCCACCGCGCAGCCCGGCCAGGAGGGTATCATGATGGAGATGCTGTGGACGGACCCCCAGCCGTTCAACGGGCGCTCGCCGTCCAAGCGCGGCATCGGCATGCAGTTTGGCCCCGACGTGACCAAGCGCTTCTGCGACAACAACAACCTGCGGGGCGTCATCCGCTCGCACGAGGTGCGCGACGACGGGTACTCGGTCGAGCACGACGGGCTGCTCATCACGGTGTTTTCGGCGCCAAACTACTGCGACTCGCAGGGCAACAAGGGCGCCATGATCAATATCGGACCAGACCTCAAGCTCAACTACCTGCAGTACGAGGCGGTCGAGCACCCGAGCATCCCGCCCATGGCGTACGCATCCAACCTGATGAGATAAAAAAAAAACTGTACATACGTCACTCGTAGCTAACTGGGTCAAACTCTGAGCGCTTCTTGTCGCGCGTGATGGACTCTTCAGCGCTCAGCGGCACCCGCTCGACGTGCACCTGGTCGAGCTCGTGCTCCTCGAGCTTTTCCTTTTTGAGCTTGTCGACGCGGCGCCGCTTGAGGTTGACGCGGCCGCTCAGGGGCAGGTAGTAGGCGGTGTCGTCGTTGAGCGAGAGCACCAGCTCGTCAAATGCCTGCTTGGGCTGGACGGTGGTGTACTCATAGTCCTGGACCTTTTGTAGGGTTTGCGGCGTTTGCGGGTCCGTTTTCGGGTTCGTTTCCGGGGCAAACAGCGAGATCCAGCTGTCTTCGTCGACAGAGGTCTGTGTAAAGAGCGACGACCGCAGCTGGTCGGTGGTGAGCGAGACGCGGCGGTTCTGGCTGAGGGCCGCCGAGCCGATCATGCGCACGGACTTGGCAACCAGGTCCAGCTGCTGGGTGTCTGGAAGAACCTTCCACGCCTTGACGGCCTTGAGGTGCTTGTTTTTCGGGTGCCTGAGCTCGGCGAGCGGCTTGAAGGAAAAGGTGTCCTCGATGGGCACGTCCTCGGCCTGCGCGGCGCTCGCAGCGAGGCTCTTGCGTTTTCTCGAGTCGCCGCGCACAATGGCGCCCGACGAGTACTCGGTTCGCCTCAAAAAGGCCACAGTGTTGACCGAGGAGACGCCGCCGCTCGGGTTCTCGAGCAGCGCTGCGTCGACCGGGTCGATCTTTGCGTCCTCGGGCAGGCTGTACATTTGGTCCTCAAACGCATGCGGCGCCTGCACCAGATCGATCGGCATGCCGAGGTGCTGGTCGACCTCGGGGTTGATGGCCTGGCTGTGGACGATCCCGCTGAGCGAGCTCGCCGAGAGCAGGCCGTCGAGGCTCAGGGGCGCCTCGACCAGTTTGGGCCCGCACGGCGGCGGGGGGAGCGTGTTTTGGTACCGAACCCGCACCACAAAGTCGTGCCTCATGACAAACCCGTCTTACTGTGCTGCCACCGATGGACAAGGTCACTCTCTCTGAGGACAAGTGCTTTCTGGTGCGGTACGCAATCAAGCCCGAGGCGATGGGCAGCGTGGCGTACGACCTCGAGCCGGACGGCGGCGACTACGTGATGCGCAGCGACCACGCCGAGCTGCGCGGCACCGCGAGCAGCGCCAAGGACGTCGAGGCGGTGCTTGTGTGGGACAGTGCGTCCGATTCCTATGTTCTGAGCCTGGTTAGCGACAATGTGCGCATGTCCAAGGCGCAGCCCAAGCCGCGGCCGCCGTCGGTCCCGGTGCTGAGGAACCGCGTAGCCACGCCGCAGATGCAGCCGGTGCAGACACCACAGCCGGTGCAGACGCCGCAGGCAGTGCAGACGCCGCCTGCGCCGGCCCCCGAGGCGGACTCGGACGACGACTTTGGCGATCTTGCGACGGAGCTTGCTGGCGAGCTGCGCAAGGCCGACAGCGAGGAGGAGGAGTCTGAGGAGGAGTAGGTGCGTCCAACAGGTATCCTTGAATGTATTTATATAGCAATTGGCGTAGAGTAGCCAAGGTCATAGCGTAGAGTGGCATGAGCATTCTCACGTCTACCTTTTCCCTTTGTCTTGGATTTAAGCTCCACCTCACCTCCACTCCACTCACCTCCACTCCACTCACCTCCACTCCACTCACCTCCACTCCACTCACCTCCACTCCACTCACCTCCACTCCACTCACCTCCACTCCACTCACCTCCACTCACCTCACCTTAACTCCACATTCTCGCTCAACCCTTTACTAATGGCTGGTGTGGATCGCCAGTACCTCGTCGCAAATGAGGCCATGGCGCTCATGTCAATGATGCGCAAGGGCAGCAAATGGGTCCAGAGCGGAATCTCCGCCATCCTGGGCTCAGAAGACGAGCCCCTCGCGGGCATGGGCCTCCGAAACAGCCCCGCGCCCTCCACAAACCCGCCGCTCGTGCAGGGGTTCAACGAGCTGTGTAACGACAAAATACCCGCCAGCGCGTGCGATATCCTCGGCCCCTTTCTGCGCATCGTCCGCAGCCCGCGCACAAGCGGCACACTCACCCTGCGCGCGCTCATCGCGGTTGAGAAGCTCTTGGTACACGTGCTGGACACAACCTTTAGCGACTTGGGCGAGGCCCTCTACCAAATCGCTGTGGCAATCACCCACTGCCGCTTTGAGGCCCACGACCACGCCGAGAACGACGCCGTGCTCCACCAGATCATGACCGTGATGGTTTTGCTCGTGTGCGGGGACCATGGCCGCCTTCTCTGCAACCAAGGCCTCTGCGAGGTCATGGAGACTTGTCTGAGCATGGCCTGCCACATGCGCCGCGGCGAGCTGCTACTCCGCAACGCCAGCCAGACCCTGAGCAGAATGCTCGTCACTATATACGGGCGCATGCCCGAGTTTGCCGCGACGCGCACCACAGCCCTCGAATCGGTGGTTTCCCCGCTCAAAGAGGCCGTGGCGCTCGAGAGCGGCCAGGTGTCTCCAGAGGCAGAGGCAGAGGCAGAAACAGAGGCAGAGACAGAGTCCCCAGACGCCGGTGCCAGTGCCCCCGCCGAGCCCGAAAAAACGCAGGAAATCAACTACGATCCGTTCGACTCGGCAGGCCTGCTCCAGATCTTCAAGGTGATGGTCTCGCTTCTCGAGCTCAACGGCAAGTACTCGGACAAGACGCGCCTGATGGTACTGCAGCTGCTCTGCCGGGTGTTTGAGACTGCGGGTGTCTCGCTCAGCCAGGATCCCAAGTTTGTGCAGGTCATCTCGCTGCAGCTTTTCAAGTTTATTGCCCAGTACGTGCGGCAAAACTCGCCCGCCCTCATAGCTGAGGCGCTGCGACTGTGCACCCTGATCATCGAGACCGGCGACAGCTACTCGCTGCAGCTGCAGTTTGTTCTCGTGTACCTGCTGCGCTCGCTCAGTCCGCTCACCGACCTGCCCCGGGATGCAAACATCGACAAGATGTTTTACGACGGCGTCCCGAGCCGCCCCAGCTGCGTCAAGCTCGCCCACTCCAACCAGGACGAGCAGGGCGGCACCGTGGTGGCCTCGCAAAAGTCGCCCGAGGTGCGCGAAAACATGGTCGAGGCGATCGCCCGCATGGTGCACACCCCGAATTTCCTGGCTAAACTATTTGTCAATTACGACTGCAACGTCCAGCAGGAGGACCTGTGCCAAGACCTGCTCGGGTTTTTGTGCCGCAACGCCTATCCCGACACCGCCACCTGGTCGACCGCGAGCGTGCCCCCGCTCTGTTTGGAGAGCGTCCTGAGCGTGCTCAAGAGCATGCACGACAGCCTGCCGCAGCACCACGCCAGCTCGAGCGCCCAGTCCCTGCTCGAAACAAAGAGCCGCAAGGCCCAGGAGATCAAGGTGGCCGAACTGTTCAATCAGTCGCCCAAAAAGGGCATCAAGTTCGCCATCGAGCACGGCGTCATCTCGAGCGACACGCCCGAAGCGATCGCGGCATTTTTGCACACCTCGCAGCGGCTCAACGGCGCCGCGCTCGGCGTGTACCTCGCCAAGCACACCGACGTGTACAAGGCGTTTCTGCGCAAGTTTGACTTTACCAACCAGCGCCTCGACGAGTCGCTGCGCGAGCTGCTAGCGCACCTGCGTCTCCCGGGCGAGTCCGGCCCCATCGAGAGCCTCATGGACAACCTGGCTGAGTACTATGTGTCGCAGCCCCACAGCCCGCAGATTGTCAAGACCAAGGACGCGGCGTTTATCCTGTACTACGCCATCATCATGCTCAACACCAACCTGTACAACCCGCAGGTCAAGTCGCCCATGACGCTGGACGCATTCAAGAACCAGGTCAAGGGCTTCAACGGTGAGGGCGGTGGCGACTTTCCAGAGGAGTACGTGCGCGCCATCTACGAGGAGATTGCTTGCCACGAGATTGTGTTTCCCTCGGAGCACGACAATGACGAGTCGTTTGAGCGCAGCTGGAACTCGCTCGAGCTGGCGCTGCTGGCGTTTGAGCCCGAGCACCCTGCCTTTGACTCGAGCATCAACGCCGAGATCTTTGCCATCATGTGGAAGCCGATCGTGTCGATGCTGGCATTCATCTTTGCCACGGCCACCGACGACCTGGTGTTTAGCCGCGTAATTAGCGGCATCCAGCGGACTGCCGCGCTCGCCTCGGCCTACAAGACGCCGGGGGCGCTCGATCACATTATCGAGTGCCTCGGCAAGATCTCCATCCTCGACAGCGGCGACCTCGCAGCGCCGCCGAGCCAGCACATTGAAATCAAGATTGAGAGCCACTCGGTGATTGTGAGCGACCTGAGCGTGGCGTTTGGCTCCGACATCAAGGCACAAATGGCGTCTATCACCCTGTTTAGGGTCGTGCGCGAGGTGAATCTCGCCAGTTTGGACGTGGTCGGGTGGCAGGTGCTTGCGCGCATCCTGTGCAACCTGTACCTGTATGGATTGCTGAGCGTGCCGTCTGTGGCCGAGATGAAGCCGGTCTACACGTTCGAGCGGAGCAAGTCGGGCAAGAATGTGGGCATTTTCTCTGCGCTCTCGTCGTACCTTACAGCCGCCGCAGACACCCCGGCCGAGCCCAGCGACGAGGACGTGGACGCGGCTCTTGGTGCCCAGGACTGCATCAAGCTGTGCAACTTGCCGCAGGTCATGGCGCTGCTCGATGGCGGCTTTGCCAAGGGCGTCGAGGGCATCAAGCAGGCCGTCCCCAGCAAGGACGGCGGCGACAAGTACCTGCACTCGACCGGGTTTTTGATCAACTTGTTGACCAGGGTGTGCCAGGAGCCCGCCCTCAAGAGCGAGACCCTCGAGTACGTTCAAAGCCTGAGGCTACCTTCGGAGCTATCGTCAAACATTTTGCTACAGCTGAGCCCGTCGGTAAAGGACCTCGAGCTCGACCCGGCCAACATCTCGCAGTACATCTCCGCCCTGCTAACGTCCGAGGACCCCCACGTGTGGGAGATTCTCGCCGCGGCACCGCTCGACACGCTCGACGCCGCCCACCAGCATGCGGTCGTGGAGTACGCCGCCAAGCGCAACTACGAGGGCGCGCCCAAGGCCGCCGTGTTTGGGACGCTCGCCCAGCTCGTCGACGTCGACGCCGCCGCGCTCGACCAGTTCTACAAGGCCCAGAGCCTGGCGTCCACCGGCGACGAGTACCTCGAGTTTTTGCGGGCGGCGGCGCTCAGCTGCACCGGGTCCAAGGCGAGCACGCGCGAGACGGCGCTCGACCGGCTGCAGAGCACCGTGCAGACGTACGGGGCGAGCCAAAAGTACAACGTCTCGTGGCAGAGCATCTTCAACGAGTCCGTCGTGCCCCTGCTCGAGCTGCTGCTCAAGCCGCAGGTGTTTAAGCGGGACCCAAAAAGCATGGGCGCCACGCGCGAGCGTGCTGCCTCGATTGCATGCAAGACATTTTTGAGCTTTGGCCTCGAGAGCGCCTCGCTCGAGGTGTGGCTCAAGCTGCTGCACGTGCTCGACCGCCTGCTCAGCAGCCGCAAGCAGCCGTCCCTGCACGAGGGCATCGCAGAGAACCTCAAAAACGTTATCCTGGTGCTCAAGTCGTCCGGCAAGGCCGACGACGAGTTTTGGCTCCAGAGCCACAGCGCGCTCAAAGATTGGATGCCGGAGCTCGCCGCGCTGTGCAAGCAGGACAATTCAGAAGCGTCTACTTAATTATATACATCCTAAAGCGTCCCTTTTCTACGCCTTGTAGCCGTACCCGGCCATGCACTCCTTGAAGGCGCCCACAATGGGCTCGCACATCTTGGAGTCAATTCCGTACAGCAGCAAGCACTCGTCGCGCTTGGCCTTTTCCTCCTTGCACACGCAGCACGGCTTGGGTCTGCTTGCCTTGGTCTCGTCTGAAGCAGTTGTCATCACGCTATATGGGAAAACCTCACAAGTCGAATAAAAAACGTGCCGCCAACGACAAGAAAACGGTCGCCCCCGAGGTCTTTAAGGACAAAAAGGCCGAGAACCTGCTCAGTTTCAAGAAAAAGGAGTACGCAAAGGTCGGCAAGGACAACAAGGCTCGCAACAGAAAAATTGACATGGGCCTAATTAGCGCAAAAAAGCCGCGCGTCTACACAGAGAAGGAGCTGGGCATCCCCAAGCTCAACACAGCAATCAACCCCGTCGGTGTGGCCGTCAAGGGCAAAAAGGGGAAAAAGTTTGTCGACGAGGACAAGATGGCCCTGATTTTGGCAGAGGTCAACGAGTCCCACAACGCCGCCCGCGCCTCCAAGCTCGAAAAGTCGCGCCATCTCGAAGAGATTCGTGAGATCAAGCGCAAGGAGATCGAGGAGAAGGAGGAGAAGGACAAGGCCCGCGTCGAAAAGAAAAAGGAACAAATCAAGCACAAGGGCAAAAACAAGGCCGCAAAGACTACTACCAAGACTAGCGCAAAGCCCGAGCGCAAGAGAAAGGTTCAATTTGCATAACTATTTAATTAGACTTAGAGACTCCTCCCAGTGAGCATGGTGAATGCCTGCAGATACTTTTGCCGGGTCTTTTCCACAATGTCCTCGGGAACCACAACGCCGTCCTGGTTGCGCAGATTGTTCTCGGTCAACCAGTCGCGCACAAACTGCTTGTCGTACGACTCTTGGCCCTGGCCCAGCTTGTAGCTAGACTTGGACCAGAACCGCGACGAGTCGGGGGTCAGCACCTCGTCCACAAGCACGAGCTGGCCATCCTCGGTAACTCCAAACTCAAACTTGGTGTCGGCGATAATGATGCCCTTGGTGGCAGCATAGTCGTGGGCCTTTTTGTACAGCGCCAGTGCGGCGGTCTCCATTTGCTTGGCAAGCTCGGGGCCGACAATCGACGCGGCGCGCTCAACACTAATATTCTCATCGTGATCGCCCTGCTCGGCCTTGGTGCTGGGTGTGTAGATGGGCTCGGGGAACGCCTGCGACTCTTGCAACCCGCTGGGGACAGCCATGCCGTGCACGGTGCCGGTCTTTTTGTACTCGGCCCATGCAGAACCAGTAATGTAGCCGCGCACAATTGCTTCGATAGGCAAAATCTTGAGCTTTTTCACCACCAACGAGCGGTCCTGCAGCTGGGCCTTGATCTCGGCGGTCTTGCACGACTCAGGCAGCTTGCTAAAGGGATCGCCGCCATCGGCAAGGTGGTTGGGAATGACATCTTCCAAAAACTTGAACCAAAATCTCGAGATCTCAGTCAAAACCTTGCCCTTGTCGGGAATGCCATTGGCCAGAATGTAGTCATAGGCCGAGATACGATCGGTGGCCACAAACAGCAAAAGCTCGGGGGAAACCTCGTAAAGCTCGCGAACCTTGCCCTTGGCGACCAGGGGAAGAGCCTGCTTGAGATCAGTCGAATTCATTAAATTAAAATGAGTCAGCGCGTTTGGAGTTGAGGTTTTTTGGGCGGGTAGAGTGAATGGGTTGGTTTTGTGTAGTTATCGCGCTCTAAGACCAACACTATAAACCAACACTACCTATTTGAAGGAAAATGTGAAAAAAGGGTTTCTTTTGAGGCAGTGGGTTGATTTCGCGCTAGCTTTTTTGATGTTCCTTTGAATATGTAGTGTTTGCCTTAGAGCACGAGGCCTACGGCCGAGCGCTCCCAACGCCTGGGGTGCTGCCTATGGATACAGCGGTGCTAGCCAGGAGCGGTATTTTATGCATATGCATGAATGTGGGTCCATGCATGTACGATGTGAAACATTAATTGCTGGGAATATAATATGTATAATCACACTTGTCGCGTGTTGACTTGAACATTTTGGTTTGATCAGGCCCTCCTTATCGCGAGGCTAGTACTTGGCTTAGAGCTGGGGTGGCGCTTTTTGCAACATCATAGATGGGGCTAGGGTGAATTTTGGCTAGCTTATGTAGTTTCATTGCTCCAGAAGTTCTCTATGTCACTCATTCCTTTACCAGCTTGGTCCATCATTGCGCAGTACTTGCCTGCCCAGCCTGTCCTGTATATGCGCATGGCTACCATCAGCCGGGGTTTGTACAAGATTTTCATGAGTGACGAGCTATGGAGCCGAGTGGATGTTTACTCTTTGAAAAAGGATATCTCGAGGCATTACCTGGCTGAGGTTCACACGGCATCGAAAGCTGAGCTCATGGATAGGGCACGCTGTTATTTTGGTGATAAATCTGCTCCAACATACTGGTATGGGGGCTATTCACAGGGGAAGCCCCACCGCAAACGCACGTTAAAGGGATACTTAGCTGTTGACGAAATCTATGCCCTTGTGAAACAAACAGGCTGAGCACCGGGAAGATTTCTACGCAGTTTACACATTATGCACAAACTGGAATTTTGCTCCATTTGAGCTTTCATCCCGAGAAGGAGGCACTGATAACTCTGCTCTCATTTACGCCATAGTAGCAGAGCGTGGCGACTTTGAATATATGGCACCTGAGGCCCGTGAGAACAAAGCACTCATCAAACTTGTGGTTAGCCAAGATGGCTTGGCCCTAAGTAAAATCGCGACTGATCTGCAAGATAGGGATATTGTGCTGGCTGCAGTCTCAAACAGCGGCATGGCACTGAAATACGCCCGTGATTCCTTGAGGCAAGATGCTGAGATTGTGCTGGCGGCCGTGAGTCAAAATGCCGAAGCAGTGCGTTACGCTCCTAGCTTCCACAGCCTTGATGTACCTGAGGCCAGAGGTATAGTGGAAACAGCCATTTTAAAAAATTTCACTTCCTTCAATTTACTGCCATTAGAGACTCGGCGAGACGCCCGACTAAATGAGCTAGTGGTGAATATTGGGCGAAAGGCCTCTGGAGGGCGACACACTATCAACCAGATGTTCTGCGCCGATTCCGTTGCAGAAGCTGGAAACACTAACCGATCGCTTTCGCACTACAGCCATATCAAGATTTTCATGTTTTTCGCGGCCCTGGGACTATTCACTCTGGCTGTGGCATCACAATACAGTACACGTGAGTCCTACAGTAGGTCGCCCCGTCGGCGCAGATAGCGTATGATGCGCTCATCTACTGCTGGAATCTAGATATTGAGGGACATACTGCCTCTTCACTGGGAACAGCTCTAATACTACCTACACAAAACATACACAAATTGATTCAGTGCAATCAAGCAACTCTATCTCTAAGCCTGAAACCTAATCACACAAGTTAGCGGGAGGTAGTAAAAAGCACTCTGTCACTGTTAAGTTGCTTAGTCTTTACTGGCTAACCCTACTTAGGCTACTACAATTTGCCTCAACCTCTAGGTAATTACTGTGAGGAGCCTTGACGCGTGCTTACAGGATGACGCGCCTACCTGTAACGGCTTGGTCTGTGATTGCGCAGTACTTGCCCGCACAGCCAGTACTCTTTATACGACTGGCCACTCTCAGTAGAAGTCTTTACGAGGTGTTTATGAGCGACAAAGTGTGGAAACGAGTGGATGTGTACAACATTGGAGAAAACATCTCCCGACATTATTTGGCCACAATTTACGCGTCTAAGCCCAATGAATTGAAGTTCAAGAGGCTAATGTACAAGCACTGGACTGACGGTAGTATTGAGCTCTCTAAATATACCGACTGGTATCGCCATGAATGGCTTGAGCGTGTACTGTACGATAGCTACTCATACTTCACAAACGAGCGATTTCTCAACATGAAAAACTTCTACAAGGAAAAAATGCCCCCATACTCGCCGCTCAATGAGGTAGTGGTGGCGCAATGTGGTAGGACCGACCTAATTGGAGACGCCCATTTTAGCAAACGATCGATCAAGCTTCTCGCTGTCAGTCGCAAGGGAATGAACCTCGAGCAGATACCAAAAGAAACGCGTGATCGCGAGATGGTGATGGCAGCGGTCTCAAACAATGGCATGGCATTGAAATTCGCAAATGACACCGAAAAAGGTGATCCCGAGATTGTGCTGGCTGCCGTATTTCAGAATGGCTTGGCAATACAGTTTGCGCGTGGCTTCCGCGATGTAGAAACCCCAGAGGCCAGGCAAATTATGGAAACAGCGATTCGCAACAACTTACACTCGTTCACCTTGATGGATCACGAGGTTCAGCGTGATCCTGATATCGGATCGTTGGTGCGCGGAATTGGACAAAAACTGTCTGGAATTCGTCAAGAACGGTGCTCGTTCAGAATAGTAAAGAATTAGCCGTCACATACCCGTTAGCACCTTCCCAAAAGGAAGACGCACCAAAGCACCCATCACGATGTAGGGCCCCTCGTACAAAGTAATGTCAGGTACAGTCCCCGAATTGGGAAAACCCACAAGTGCTCTAATCTATCTCATCGTGCTGAGCTTTTGCCTCAATTCCACTCGCACGGGTTGCACTGCTGACGAGTCCTCCCAAACTGCCTCCCCCAGTCTAGCAGAGTGCAACTACAAAATTCGCCAAGCAACTCCTCAAATCAGCATATGAGTTGCATTCCCACAGATTTATGGTACACAATTGCACATTACATCCCAGCACAGCCCATAATCTTTTTGCGATTGGCAACAATCAGCAGCGATCTCTATCAGATTTTTATGAGCGACGAAGTCTGGAAAAGGGTCGATGTGTACGGTGTGAAGAAAGAGATATCTCGACATTATATTGCAGAAGTCTACGCAGCTTCAGACGAGGAACTCAATATCAAATTACAACTGTTTCAAGGAAAGTACGGTGAGGACAGAGGGCTTTCCGATTTGGTTGACAATCACTGGCTCGCACAAAGATTGTATGATAGCTATTCTTTTTACATCAGCTCATTTGAGCGCGTATGCGCCAATGGATGGGAACTAAACGAGAAGACGGAGCTAACGCAAAAAGTGCTGATTGAAAGTGGTAACTTGGAAACTTTAAGTTCGGATCTCTGGAGAGACAAAGAGCTTTTAATGCTCGCTGTCAGTCGCCGGGGATGCATGCTTAAAGACATCTCCGAGAATTTTGAGGAATTTGTGGACCGCGACCTTGTACTTGCTGCCGTGCATAATGATGGCATGGCGTTGCAATACGTCAAAGATTCTGAGCTTCTTGATGAAGAGGTTTTGTTGGCAGCGGTGTTTCAAAATGGTCTTGCAGTTCAGCATGCGCCGGATTTTGATACCTTGGAAGGACCCAGTGCCATCAATATCGCGATCACTGCAATAAGGAACGACCTTGGCTCCTTTTTCATGCTTCCTCAAAAAGTGCGACAGTATACTGAGGTCGCGGCCGTGGCATATAGCATCGGTCAAAAGGCAGCTGGAATTCGGAACTTCATGTGTTCATTCAATGTAGTCGGTGATGCTTGTAAAAGTAGGCTGCTATAATTGCTCGAATCTTCAGCCGCGGCGTGCACATGGTGCTTGTACTATGGCACGTACTATTCCTGGTCTTGAAGCATTCGAGGAGACACATTCTCAAGTGCCACAGTCAAGTGTCTGACAGTGGCCTTGTCCACGGATTCGCTGGGCACAACCTTGAAAAACTTGCTGGTCTTGTGGTGCGGCTATTTGTAGAGGGACTCGTCGCTGGCAGCTGGCCTCGAACTAGAGGACCACTCAAAAACGCAAAAGCAGCAAGCCCACTTCCTGAGAGAGATTGAAATGCTAGTATAAGGATTACTGCGCTTTCAACTATCTTGACTATTTGGTTATCTACCTTTACGCAACGTTTGGCGTAAATCACTTTTAAGTTGTCTAGACCAGATATTTAATCTGCAATTCTTAAGGCTAAGCAACCGTAGTTCAAGATTTATGTGGTGGATTGGCTGCAATTAAAACTTGGCCAGTGCCTTGCTGACGCGATTCCAGTTAGCTCCCTTGGCGATACTTGGCGCTCAGCCCTATTACAAGTACGAACCCTGCACATGAGCCACATACCCGCGGACGCCTGGCATACAATTGCGCAATACGTCCCAGCCAAGCCCATCGTTTTCTTGCAGATGGCTACTGTGAGCAGTGATCTCTACCTAGTGTTTACGAGCGACCATGTTTGGGAACGAGTCAATGTTTGCGGAGTAAAAAAGGATATTTGTAGACACTATCTGGCTGAGGTTTATGCATCTTCGCCAGAGGAACTTGACTTTAAACTAAGGTTGCATAATAACAAGATTGGCAAAGAAGACGGAGAGTTCGCCAATATCGAATGGTTCAATCAAAGAGACTACGAAAGCTATGTTTTGCATACCGGCCCAGTGATGAGTTTTGCTAGGGGTTGGTATTTCGCGCGCATTTCAGAGATGGGGCGAAGGGTAATACAAGAAACTGGTCGTTTGGAACTTTTATCAAAAGAACTTCGCCAGAACAAAGACCTTCTGATGCTTGCAGTCAGTCGACGGGGATGGCTGCTAAAAGATATACCCAATGAGCTGAGAGATCGTGACCTGGTGCTCGCTGCCGTTCAAAATGATGGCCTGGCGTTACAGTATGCAGACGACTCTTTCAAGGCGGACGCTAAGATCGTTCTCGCTGCTGTATTTCAAAACGGTCTTGCAATACAATATGCACCTCACTTTCAAAACCTGAGAGTAGCTGGGACCACTAAAATTGCAAAAACTGCAATAAGGAATAATCTGGCCTCTTTATATCTACTTCCTATTCAGGTGCGAAAGAGTAAAGAGATCGCGGCGCTGGCCTGTAGCATTGGACAAAAGGCTTCTGGTATTCGAAACACCATGTGCTCATTTAGGGTACTTAATGGCGCGAAAAGAAGTAGGCTCGTATAGCCATTACAAGTACATATCCAGATAATTAGTGGTGCTGGTATTGGTGTTCAGGTAGTGCACGGCGGTTTGACAGTTTTCGGGGGAATTACCCACGACTTTACTGAATTGCAAGTCTTGCTCTGTACCTTAGTGCCGTCGCCCAACGCAAATCGATGCGTTCATTATTCGGCACATTTTCCTGAGTGTGTGTATTAAAACAACGAACCTTTTGTAGCCTCAACTCGGAAATTATTATCTTGCGCCCGTCTGCAAGGGTTGGGTATCAACCTTATTGAACATAACCCGAGGCTTAAATTTAAAGTCAACAACAACAGCCAAATCCATGAGCAAGATTCCAGTCGAGACTTGGTATACGATTGCACAATACATTCCGGCACAGCCGATTATTTTCCTACGCCTGGCATCGGTGAGCATTGGTCTGTATCAGGTATTCATGAGCGACAAAGTCTGGACAAAGGTAGACGTATACGGCGTCAAAAAGCACATCTCCAAGCATTATACGGCTAGTATTTATGGGTCAACGCCAGCAGAGCTTGATTTCAAGAGGAAATTGTTCGAAGATGGAGTTGACGAGGATTCTCAACCACGAAAGAGACAGAGACTGCCTTGGGACTCAAGCACACACGGGAGAATAGAACTTGGAACTCGAACTTGGTTCGAAAAGAACCTCTATGATAGCTACACAATGCGTACCCGCTCGGGCAGGTTTGGGTATCACAGGTTTTCACATTTAATAACAGACGAGTGTCTTGGCGAAAAAGTGGTTGCGGAAACGGGCCGGCTTGATGCCATCTGCCATGGACTTCGTCAAAAAAAGACATTAATCAAAGCAGCAGTGAGTCGTCGAGGGAAAAGACTCGGAGATATCTCTCCAGACAAAAAGGACCGTGACATTGTTTTAGCTGCTGTTTACAATGACGGTCTAGCTTTAGAGTACGCCAGTGTAGCAGACAGGCAAGATCCAGATATTGTTCTTGCCGCTGTGTACCAGAACGGTCTTGCAATCCAGCATGCGCCCAAATTTTTGCAATTGAATGTTCCTAAATCCAGGGAGATTTTGCAAACTGCCATTCGCAACAATCTAGACTCGTTTCAACTGATGCCTCCGGAAACTCAGCAGGACAGTGGTATTTTTTTGCTGGCATTTACAATTGGACAAAAGGCATTTGGGATCCGTTGTTCCATGTGCTCATTCTGGATCAAAGGTGGCAGGTTGTCAAAGAAAAAGCTAAATTAGCGAGGGTCGGGAATGGTAGCCAGGGCCACCGCCTGTGGCAGCCAGACTGATCTGGGAACGCTCTGCGGGAATCCAGGGCAAGGGATAGTTTGTTGCAAGCGCCACTCTACCCAGACACTATTGAATAGGTACAAAAAAGCCCTCTAGACCCAAACCATTAGCAATAAATTTACAATCAGAGTGCATGAGTTTTGCGCGTCCTGCAGACCACCTGGATGCACCATGAGCACTTTGTGCATATAGTGCATATACACCGGCAGTCAGTTCAGGGGAATGAATTTTACTTGATGAACGCACCCTGAAGGCGTTTCACTAAGTTTACACAACCCAAGCAGCTATCTGCGTGGTCAAGCAGCAGGTCAAATCAGGGCTGGTATGTATAGATGACCGTTGAGCAGCAGGGCACATGGCAGGTCGGCACTAGCCGCACTAGTCATGTCAATCTGCTAAACCACCAGCATGTTAAAACATCGTTATGCGATTTCACATAAATTAAGTCCAAAAAACCCCCCATGAAGAATATGCATAAATCAGGTGAGCAGCTATAAAACATGCCCCCCTGGCGTACCACAGACATGTTGGGTGTCTCTAGTCAAATAATTTCTGTCGCTGAACTCTCGCCAGGGTTGGGTATGCATGGCTTAGCTCAGCGACATACACGACACCCATTTTTGGCTTTGTGAGATCATCCAACTCGCCTTGTTTGTGTCAAAAATGGAACTTGTTAATCTTGGCCCAAAGGGAGCGCGTAACGCAGCGCTCCTAACGCTAGTTGTCCAAAACAGCATGCTGATCCTGGCCATGAGATATTCACGCGTAATGGACGTGCCTGATCTCTATCTCACCTCGACCGCAGTGCTCTTGAACGAGCTCATCAAGCTTGGAATCAGTTTTGTTGCGTCGGCTTACCAGGAGGGCGTCAAAGCCACGCTCGCAGAGGTGTTTGGCAACGACTCGTGGAAAATGGCCATTCCTGCCGCCCTTTACACCTTGCAAAACTCGATGCAATACGTCGCCGCTAGCAACTTGGAGGCCGCCACCTTCCAGGTGACTTACCAGCTCAAAATCTTGACTACTGCCTTCTTCGCGGTAGTCATTTTGCACAAACGCCTCCAGGGCATGCAATGGGGTGCCCTGCTGCTCTTGACCGCGGGTGTCGCCTTGGTTCAGCTGCCCAGCAATGTCTGGAGCGGTAAGCCTGCCGCAGCGGCTAATTTGGCCGAGGCAAAGCAGTCTTTTACCGGCCTGTTTGCCGTGGCCACCGCGTGCATCTTGTCGGGCCTGGCTGGCATCTACTTTGAAAAAGTGCTCAAGACTTCGCGTAAGGTCAGTCTGTGGGTGCGCAACGTGCAGCTCTCGTTCTTCTCGCTCTTCCCTGCCCTCATCTTTGGCGTTATGATGCGCGACGGCCAGGCTATTCGCGAAAAGGGCTTCTTTGTTGGTTACAACTCTGTGGTGTGGCTCGTCATTCTTTTGCAGGCATTTGGCGGTATTGTTGTTGCGCTTGTGGTCAAATACGCCGATAATATTGCGAAAAATTTCGCCACCTCTGTCTCGATCATTTGCTCGGCGATCGCTTCGGTGTACATCTTTGGCACCACCATACACCTCAATTTCTGCCTTGGAGCCGCCGTCGTTATTGGCGCAACCTTTTTGTACAGCTCTGCTGAAGCCAAGCAGTAGAAACATGCATATTTTGTTTGTGCGTCCGGGTGCTTCTGTGGTAGTAGCTTAGCCTGTCTCAGTGGCAATGCACCTTGTTGCCACGATCAGATGCACTCAAACGCACTTCCCCACAGATACTGTGCGAATATGTTTTATGCTTCCCAAGTCTCTATTGGGGTAAAAATGTTATAGAAATCCTATTTATTAGCCGTTTGCCGCCGCTCTTTGATTTGCCTAGCCCTAAGCTCGAGCGCTGCGCGTCTTAGACACGACCTGAAACACGCGTGCATATTGCGTGTCTATGATTATATTGGCAGCTAATTAACGTGAATTGCAACAGGTTTTGCAGGATTGTCTGGTCCAAAGACGCGATTTCGGCGTATACTGTTATCGCCCCTTGGCTTGTGGGGCGCATAAAAATCCCTGCAGGAGTTTTCTACAAACTGTGGGTCCGAGCTGCTAATAGATGTCGAAAACTAGACGAGATCCACCCGTCCCGCCATCTGGCGATGGGGCTGGTCGAGATGCACGTCACTGCATAAAAGTCACACGCGAGCTCGGGTGGTAGGCGACAAACCAGTCGATTATTTGCCGGCCTCTCTACCAAGACACTGTCCATGCGCCATGTCTCAGTTTAATGTATGTTGTATCTACAAACGTCGCTGCACTTCCAGTCTGACTATAGTCAGCCAGCCTGCATTAATTAACCACCATCTGTGTGGGCGAGAAAATTGCGAGCCTAATGGATCAGCCAGACCACGCTGGACCGCGAGAAAAAAACGGATATTATTTGCGGGCCCGTTACCCCCATTTTTTTTAATTGAGCTGCGTGCATGATCCTTCGTGGTGCACATGCATGGGGCTGCAAAAGACTGCATGGTGCAGAAACTAAACCACGAGTGTCACAACCCAAGCCATGCAGGGTAGAAATATAGGCCAAGGCGGCGGTCAGAGGCCAAAAAAGCCCAGCCCCCCGAAAATTTTCAAGACTGGCACCACGGCAACCCGCCGCCCCTCCCCGCCCCTTGCCAGTTGTGCCGCAAAGCAGGAGGCTGGCCCCGGTGAACCCTAACCCGGTTACCCCCTTGTAGGCGCGGTGATGACGCACAACGTGCATAAACAGGGTTGAACCCCTTAATTGAAATGGGATGTGGACCCGCCGCATACAGAGTACATATAACGGGCCGATCCCCAGGTGCTCCCCAGTGTTGTACACATGCAAACCGAGATGGATTCGCAAGCACTGCAGGTCTTTATCCATAAACAGGTGGATGAGAGCATGATCCAGTACCTGGCTTCTACTACACTCACGGTCATTAATTGCGAGGACAATGGCGCTGGTAGCTATGCTAGTCCTCCCAGCTCTCCCGGGGCGCCCCTGACCGCCGAGCCCTCGGTCACATCGCTCGTTCAGTTTATCACAATGCTCGTGAATGGCTCCAACGTGCAGACCCCCACCCTCATGACGACGCTTGTCTACCTGGCCCGGTTACGTCATCGGTTGCCCGCCACAGCAAAGGGTATGGGCTGCACCTGCCACCGTATTTTTCTCGCGGCGCTAATTTTGGCAGCAAAGAACCTCAACGACTCGAGCCCAAAGAACAAATATTGGGCAAAATACACAAAGGGCCTCTTCACCGTTGCGGAGGTCAACCTCATGGAGAAGCAGCTCCTGCACCTGCTCGACTGGGACCTCAGAGTGACCAACCAGGACCTCTACAGATATCTTGCGCCGTTCCTCGAGCCCATCAAGGCCAAGATCGCCGCCTCAAAACAGCAGCGCATGCGCTACTCGACCGCTTCGATGCAGCCCGCATCGCCGCGCAGCCGCCGCCGCGTGGCCACATACTCGTACGCACAGACTGTCGCGAGCCCGCCGCGAACCCCGGCGCCCTCGCTCAGCGCGTCCTCGTCGCTCGCGTCCATCGGCCACGAGGCAGTGACGCCCGTGTCGACTTTTTCGCCGCCCCCTGCCGAGCAGCGCCGCAAAAATCACCTCACGCGAATCTGGCGCACAGAGAAGGCGCGCCTTTCACAATCATTTCACTCAGTAGCTGGCTACGCTCAATAATTATTTAATTAGACTTTGGTTTTTCTCCACTGAATTTTCGCTTTTTGGCGACGCGAGGCGGCGTTGTCGTGGCAACGCAGAACGCGTAATTAATGCACCTCTTGCATATGCATGCGGCTGCACGGGCCAGCTTTTTCTCGTTTGGGTGTTGAGCCAAGGGGGAAGGGGGGGCCGCTGGATATCCAGCGCCTATAGCGCTTTACCTGGCCGCCTCTGCCATCTTTGCAATCACCTGTTCAATGTTTCCATTCTCGCTTGAGCTGCAGGGAACAACCTCCCATCCCCGTTGCGACGCGTGCGACTCGAGCGCTTGGAACCGGTCGCGCGCCTCGCTCAGGTCTGCCTTGGCGGCAATGATCAGAATCCGCTTGTCTTGTACGCGTTCCCCGAGCTCGCTCAACAGTACCCCTAGATCGGCCACTGGGTCCTCGCGATCGAGCCCCAATACAAACACGAGCCCCTTGGTTCGCTCAATATGCCTGAGAAACCCCAGTCCTAGCCCCTTATTTTCGCTAGACCCCTTGATAATACCAGGGATATCCGCAACCGTAAATGAAGGGGTGCTGATCCCCGTGTCGATGGTGCCAATGCTCGGGCTCAGGGTGGTAAACTCCCAGGACCCAACGCGGGGCCTGGCACGGCTGATGGCTCGCAGCAGACTGGACTTGCCCGCGTTGGGAAGCCCCACCAGTCCAAGATCGGCAATCATCTTGAGCTCGAGAATAAAAGTACTCTCGAGACCATACCTGCCTACCTTGGCGAATCGCGGGTTGCGAATATCGCCCGTCAAAAAATGCATGTTTCCAAGACCTCCAGAGCCGCCATTGAGCAGCAACACCGGCTCGCCAGGCTTGCTCAGGTCGTAGCCACGCATGGGGAAGATGTCGCGCTCCTCTTCGCGGCGGCGTGCAATGAGGTCATAATAGCGCACCTTGTGTACCAGCTTTCTAAAGTATTGCTGTTGTTCAAAGTACTCTTTATCTTTTTCTTTGAAAATCCAGCCTTCGCCGTCCTTGAATGTGTCGCGCCAGAGTTGGATGGGCGACTCGCCGTCAAATCGACTCAGGTTTTGCACCGCGTCCACTTGAAGCGAGAGCTGTGGCGTTTCCGCTCCCACAGCGTATAGCGCCTTGAGAGTATCCAGGTCAGGCGACCAAGTCACGCGAGTTCCCACAGGCACCTGCAGAATAACATTCTCGCCGTTCTTGCCATTGAGCTGCGTCGAACCGCCACCGCGGCCAGCAGCTGCCTTGTAGATGTGCCTTATATGGTGCAGTGAGTTTAGGCCCTCAACAGCCTGGATGTACACGCTGCCTCCCTGGCCACCATCACCACCGTCGGCAGGGCCATTAGCACGGCCTGCCTCTCGGAGAAAACTGACCTTTCCTGCACCACCATCACCGCTTCTTAGCTTTACTATCGCAATATCCTTGAATTTCACCGTAGGGTCTCGCTTTTGCTGCCGATACGAAGTAAAGAGCGCCGACGGGATATGATAGTCGACCTTTTGCCGGATATTGGCCGACGGCGAGGAGTTTGACTCCATGTAGGATGAAATTTGCTCAATCTCCTCATATGTTCGCCTCAATAGCGACCGGCTAAACCACCTTTTCATGATGACAATTTTAAATTTGATCTATTTTGTTTGTACCGTTTAAATCGTCCAAAATAATTTCTGCCTCACGTTTTCCGCTGAGATAGGCGCCGTGAACGCAGCCGGTGCCCTCAAACACCGTGTGCTCACCGGCGAACCGCAGCGTGCCGGCTCCCTCCACAAATGGCATAATGAGGCCATCGTAGCTCTCATCGACTTTTGCGGCCGAGTACGAGCCCTGAAAGTACTTGTTTGTCGTCCAGTCTGTGCATAGCACTTTGGTTGGCGTGAGCACCTGCTTTCCCGATAGCTTGATGGCTTCGAGGCCAGGCCTCATTAGATCAAACGCCTTGTCGGGGTGGGCCTCGACATATTCAGTCAGAGGGGGCGCAGTCATGCAGCATAGAGCCGGTTTGGCCCTACCAACAGCAGCAAAAAAGATCACAGGGTGGTTGCCCGGCTCAATGGGCAGGGGATCAAGCTTGGGGTCCTTGTCGACAACAAACACCTGGCGATCGATGCTCGGGTCCCAAAAGTAGTCGTCAAACTCGAGGTACACCTTGCCCAGGGCGCCCATTGTGCCGCCAGCAATAGCACTGGACAGCTTTTGGGGCAGGCCGCCAAAGGTGATATCCTTGAGAGGCCCAAGCGGCACTGTGCAAATGATATAGTCGCACTCGAGCTTGCGCTGGGATGTTGTGACGAGGCCCTGCTCAATAGCCTCGACAGGCTCGTCCTTGGACAGAGTAACGTGGGTCCAGTCGACCTGATCCCACACCCACTTGTAGATAGAGTCATAGCCATCGAGCATGTATGCATTGCGACCGAAATGCTCGGCAAATGACGATGATGCGGGCAACTCCAGCCAGCTGAGGGCGTTCCACATCTCCCACAGCTGAACGTAGCGAGGAGCCAGCTGCTTGGCCCTGTCGGAAACCAGGGGCCACGACTCGACAAAGTCGACCGCATAGTCTCGTATGTTCATGTCAGGCCGCGCGTACTTGCCGAGCCCGTAATCGATGCGCATTTTGGCGTGAATCTCGGTCGACACTGCTAGGATATTTTCCTCGGGGGGAACGGGGCCATCCTTGGTGAAGTAGCTGCTCTTTGCGTCGTCATAGTACATGGGAATCTTGAGATCGGCGGCGACCTTGAACAAGGGGTTGGTCAATGTCTCGTGCATCCAGGATGCACCCATATCATAGACCTGACCGTCCGAGCGCACGGTGTGCATGCGGCCGCCGACCCTGTCCTGAGCCTCGACAATCAGGACCTTTACTCCGCTTTTGGAGAGCACTGCTGCTGCTGAGATGCCGGCAATACCACTCCCTACTATCACAACCTGCATGATTAGAGAATGTGGTGTGTGAGAGCGTGTGTGTATAAAACCCAACGGGGCACTGCCCCAACGGTGGTACAACTATGGACGGGGTCTTGAGCAATTGTGGGCCGTTTGATCTCGTGTGCCAGTGCCTCAAATTGTACCCCAGCTGGCACGAATGTGAGTCGCTGCGAGGCGAGTTCAACTACGTTCTCGGGCACCGCGAGGAGAATGCAGCACCCGCAGCAGGAATCACCTCGGCTCTCCTTTTGCTATTACTATTGTAGACTAGATATTTCAAGTCGACCTCAAGGCAGCGAGGGAGGCGTCTGCCGTCATCATGTTTACTCTCGAGGAGGTGTTTTCGCTGCCCACGATACACGACATCACCGACGACAGCGCCGTGCAGCAGGCTTATCTTGTGCTTGAGGTTGCGCTGCAGGGCGACCAGGTGCCCCGGGAAGCGCTCGACGACGCCATGCAGCATCGCGACCAGGTTGAGCCCCTGCTGATTGACCAGTACATTGACAGGATGCGGGGCGAATTCTTCAACAAGCACGGCACCCATGTGGATGTGAGTGATCTCTCTGTGTTCACCGATGCAATGGCCCCGCCAGCGCCCGCCGGGCTCGAGGTGCTGAGCGCCCCTGCTCGTGAGGCGGTCAAACAGGCATGGACGGCGCTCGTGGTGTCTGTGGTAGACCTCGACGCGCTCAAACAGCGCATCTCGCAGTATATATCCGCTTTTCCGCTGTCTACGCCTCAGGGGCTCTCGCTGGTTGAGAGGCTTGTCGGGGTGGGCCTCGATGCCGAGGTGTGGTCGAGCGTTGCGGCCCTCGTACCGCGCGAAATCAAGGCACACGTGGCCAACTACACCAGCCTCGACTCTAGCATCATCGACAAGGCCCGCCGGTGGCTCGCGGCCGAGTACGTGCCGGTGCTGGCCCGGGCGACCCCCATCACCGCAGCGCTCGAGACGCAGCTGTCGCAGATGCTCGAGCACGCGGTCGCCGAACAGCGCATTGAGCAAATCTTTGACCTGATCGAGACCCTCCCCGAGAGCGGGCCCGGGCTCGACGACCTCAAACAGTGCATTGGCAGCTCGGCCCAGCTGCGGCGCCTGCTGGTGCAGCGGTTCGAAGACGGCCAGGCCCGCATCCTCAACAATGGTGTTCCCACAGTTGAAATTTTTATTGTGTACCTCAAATGCATCAAGGCGTTCTCGGTGATTGACTCGCGGGGGATCCTGCTCGACCGCGTGTCGCGGCCCCTGCGGCAGTACCTGATGCAGCGGCCCGACTCGGTCAAGATTCTCGTGGATGGCCTCATGGGCGCCGAGTCCTCGCCGCTCGCGTTCCTGTCGTCTGAGCTCGCACAGCCCGCATGGCCCCCGTGCGACCTGAGCGACCGCGACTGGATGCCCGACCCCACAGACACGCCCGTGGACTATGTTGCGCGCCAGATTTGGGACACAATCACCACCCTGCTCTCGCTGTTTGACAACAAGGACCTTGTCATTCTGCAGCTCAACCAGGAGTTTGCCAAGCGCCTGCTCACCTCGGACGAGGACCTGCTGCCACTGCTCGAGAACCTCAAGCGGCGCTTTGGCAGCCGCCAGCTGCAAAATATCGACGTGATGATCCACGACGTGCGCAACTCGGCGCGCATCAACGACCTCGTTCACCTCACCGACCCGCGCCTGCGCTCGGTGCACGCGTTCGTCCTGAGCAAGCTGTACTGGCCCCAGCTGGGCGCGCCTTCGAGCCGCCTCAAGCTGCCCGAGCGGCTCAACACGCTGCTCGAGCAGTACAAGGCCGCCTACACCGCCCACGAGACTAACCGCCGGGTCGACTGGCTCCCGCACCTCGGCAAAGTCTCAGTGTCGGTCGAGCTCCAGGACCGCACCCTCGAGCTGGTGGTCACCCCGGACCAGGCCACAGTGCTGGGCGCCTTTGAGGACAGCCCCTCGCTCTCGCTGGACCAGCTCAGCGAGGCGAGCCAGCTCGACCAGCAGGCGATGCTCGCAGCGCTCCAGTTTTGGGTCCAGTCCGGCGTACTGCACTCTGAGGGGGAGCACTACACTGTCCTCGAGGTGCAGAGCGCTGAGCCCGACGGCAAGGAGACCATCCAGGTGGCCCCCGCCGAGCAAGAGCCCGCCGATGATATGGAAATCTACTGGTCTTATGTCCAGCACATGCTGGGTAACGTCGGCGCGCTCCCGCTCGAACGCATCCACTCATTCCTGGTGATGCTCGTGCCAAAGGAGACCCCCTACGTTAAGACCAACCTCCAGCTCGAAGCATTCCTCAACACGATGGTCTCGCAAGAAAAGCTCGCCTTTGACGGCGAAAAGTACAGCCTCGCGTGAGTCGTTTTTGCTATTTATAAATTATTTATTCGCATTTGTTTGAGCTGGCGCCCCGGCCCGGCTGGAGATCCAGCAGGAGATGAGGCCCGCTCCCGGTTTTTCTGGGCGCATTTTTGAATCGCAGAGGCTCTCTGATGAACCAAAGGATCTTCGATACGCCGTTCCTATGACGAGAACATGGGGGTGGGCCTGCTTTTATAGGTGAAAATGTGGCGTTGAGGCGCCATGCATGCATGCAGAGAAGGAAGGGCACATCACATTATTGCCTGTCGAATTCGGCAATATCAAACAGCAGCTTGAGGTCCTCCACAGTGTCGGATTTTTTCTCATCGACGCTCACCACCTTGGACAGCGCCTGCTTGCGCTCCTGGATCGACAAGATGCGCTCCTCAATGCTGCCCTCGATAATAAACCGCACAATCCGGGTGGCTAGCGTCTGGCCCATGCGGTGGATCCGGTCGATCGCTTGGGACTCAATGGCAAAATTCCACCACGGGTCCATCATGAAAACCTGGTTGGCACACGTCAAATTCAGCCCCACACCGCCCACCTTGAGGCTCAAAAGCAAGACGCAGTCGTCCTTTGTGTTTTTAAACTCCTCCAGGTAGCTGTGGCGCGTCTCCATGTTGAGCCGACCATCCACCTTGAGCACCTTGAGACCAAAATACTCGAGCTGCGGCTCCAAGAGATCGAGAAACGACGTGAACTGGGAGAAAACAACGTTTTTGCCATTACCCGGGTTGGTTCTCAGCTCTTCAATCAGAGCCCGCACCTTGGTCGACTGATGGTTTTCCACATACTGCCGCAGCACAATCTTGCCCTTGATTTTGTCCACAATCAGCAAGTCCTTTTTGTCAATCTCAACGCGGCAGATGGGACACTTGAGTGTGGTGTTTTGCTTTTCTGTGTGACTGATAAACTGTAGAATGCAGTCCAAGCAGGCGAGATGGTAGCAGGGAGTAAATGCTTGTTTTGAAGGTACAATCGGCTCAAAGCATATCGCGCACTCTGCCTGGTCTGCCGCCTCAGTCACAGCCTTGACCACCTGCTGGCTGTACGAGTTGAGCAGCCGAGTTTCAGGCTGAGGCACGTGGTAAAAATGTTCCAGCAACGCCTCTAGCTCCGGCGACGTCTCTTCGGATGCATTCTCTGACACTTGGGCCTCGAGATCATCTTGTTCAGTACCTTTGGGGGTATCTTTGGGGGTATCTTTGGGGTCACTGTTGCTAGACTGGGCCTTTCGAATCAGCAGTGGATGGTCGCAAATTTGGCGCAACCGCAGAATCTGATACAGCAAGCTAGCCATTTTCTTTGTAGCAGTCCCGTCTTTGAGTGAGGTTGTCAATGAGCCCCTCACACGGCCAAACATAAACGCATACAAGTCCTGCTCAGCCTGGGTGAATGCAAGCTTCTTGATAACAACAGTCTTCTCTGGGAGTATAACCAGCGGTTGGCCATTGTGCTTCATGTCCTTGGTGCGCCGCAGGCAGATGGGATCAACAATACTTTGCACGGTCTTGAGCGCCAGCTCAGCCTCGCCACGCTCAAATGGCTTGGTGATAAAGGCACTCCAGAATGAAAAGTTATCCCAAGGCTCGATTCGCAAAAAGCGCAGAAGACTGTACAGATCCTCCAGCCTGTTCACTACTGGCGTGCCCGTGACCGCCCACCGCTTGTTTGCTCGAAGACTAGTCGCTGCCTTGGCAGCAATGGTGTTTTTGTTTTTGATAATATGCGCTTCATCCAGCACTACACGGTCAAACTGCGTAGAAAACAGCACAGACGCTTGTCCGTGAAGGTGGGCCTTGTACTCTGAGGCCAGCACTCCATAGCTCGTGATTGCTACGCTGATGCGGGGCTCATACAGGGCAGTCGAGGGCATGAGTTTGCCGCTACTGCCATAATAAATCCATGCATTGATATCCTTTTTGTTTTTGGCGCTTCTCAGTGCTTCTTGCTCCCACTGGTTCAATAGAGACATGGGCGCGACAATCAGGGTTGTTCCTTTTTTGCGGTGCACAGAGTGTATCAGCGAGAGAATTTGCACAGTTTTGCCGAGCCCCATCTCGTCTGCCAAAATACCGCCTACCCCAGCGGTCACCATCGAGACCTTTTCGAGCGAGAGCTCGCCCGAGCTCAAGTTTGCAAAGAAATTCTCCCCATTTGGCCATGCGAGCTGAGTCCATAGTGGATGAAGGGTAGTGTCAAAGTCGTTTGCATCGCTCTCGCGTTGAGACATCCAAAACAAGGCCTTTTTCTGATAGGGGTATAGGTCAAAGGCAAATGTGTCGGCCGGCTCCACCTCGAGCAGCTCCGCCTTTACAGAGTTTTCATAGACCATATCGAGCTGGTTTTTTGTGACCTCTCTGAGCTCTGTAGTGTTGCATTTTTGTCTGCCTTCATCATCGACGAGACCGAGACGCGTAAATAAGAGGCTGAGGCTGGTTTGCCTCAAGGTCATGAGACGCTCTGAATTGCTCTCCTCGTCTTCTTGGAGCTCGCTCGCCCGAGGATCCAGCCTAGGGTTGATGATTGGCTTGATAAATGCGTCCTTTCTTAGGCGAACCTCAAATTGTGCATAGACAGAGTCGCCGGTCCGTAAAGGCAAGTCGCAAAACACAACTGACCCTTTGAAAGTAGCGAGCTCTGCGTCTAGTAGTGGAACAATCATTGCAGCATCTGCCTCTGCGACGCGTGCGAGCTCAGGCCCAGTTTCGTCTCCCAGGAGCACGCGTACAATAAAGTCCTTTTTTGATTTTGTGGGGACCCGTTTCAAGGTGAGAATATCGCCAAAATGGGGCGATCTGCCGGACCTGGTGACCCACAGGGCTGTTTGGAAGGTCCCAAGCAGCCTCGGCCACGAGTCTTGGGGAGGCTCGACGGTCTTTTCTTGTTGCACAAAAAGCGAGTCATCCTCTATTGAAGGTTGTTGTGTGCTAAAAAACGCGTTCACAGCAACGTCTAGAGACTTTTCGGCAAGCGGCAAAAGCATCGCCATCTGGGTGGCGTCCAAAGGGCCCAATACTGCAGAGAGCTGCTCTTTGAGCGCATTTTGATCTGTGGGAGGCTTTGGCTCGGGCTTGGGGCCAAACTGACGCGGCCTTTTGCCGGCCGGCTGGAACCGCCCAAAGGCGCTCATTAATTAAGGGTAGGGGTTGGGGTTGGGTCAGGTGGGTAAAAGGTAAACAAAAACGCTTAATTTCAAGGCCCGCCTATTTGACAGCTAATTTTGAAACTTGAAACATACATAGCTTATAAGCCACAAGTACCTTCTTTTTTCAAAGTATTGATGTGCCTTTAACACAACATCAGAGGTCAGCAAGTGTCTTTGTTGTCATGTCTTCCAGTGTTGCATCCAACATGAGCGCAAACATTTCTGCACCAAAAATGGACGGTCGTTCAGTCACCAAGCGTCTCCAGAGCGAGCTGATGCAGCTCATGATGTCTGACGCCCCGGGCATTTCGGCATTTCCAGAATCGGACTCAAACCTGTTTGTGTGGTCGGGATCGATCGATGGGCCCGTTGATACCTACTACCAGGGCTACAAGTTTAAAATCTCGCTGACCTTCCCGGCCGACTACCCCTTCCAGGCTCCTGTGATCAAGTTTGTTGACCCTGTTTGGCACCCGAACGTGGATATGGCGGGTAACATCTGTCTAGATATTCTCAAGGAGCGGTGGAGTGCAGTCTACAACGTGCAGACCATCCTGCTATCGCTGCAGTCGCTGCTGGGTGAGCCAAATAACTCGAGTCCCCTCAATGCCCAGGCAGCGCAGCTGTGGGACTCTAAAGAAGAGTACGTCAAGCATCTTCGCCAGCGGTGCGGTTCGCCGTAGGTCACCTTCAAGGCCTTGCTTTACCAAAAAAAAAAATATAAAACTGCATAATAATAAATACATCCTACTTTGCCTTTTCCGGGTGTTGCACAGTAGAGCTCTCTGCGCCTCCCACCCATGCTGGCAACTCGAGTTTGTAGCCGCTGAACGAGGTGATCTCCACTGGTTTGCGCGTCCACCGTCTGCACGGGGCGCCGCTTGTGTCGAGCGCCCTGAGGCTAGCGTTCACGGCTCCAAGCGAGGCTTTGGGGGTGGTCTTGGCGGAGTCGTCCTCGGGGGCTCTGCGCGCTGGGCGTTTGGGGCGCGCTTTCTTGGCTTTGGGTTCTGCCGCCTCTATGCCAGAGAGCTTTTCACCGGGTAGTTTGAGCACCACTAGCCTGCTCATAGTCAGCTACAAGCAAATCGGCTGGGCCTTGAAGAGGAGGTGGAATTTTTCAATGTACATGGTTCATTAACGTTTAGAACTATAAATAAAAAAAGTTCAGAGGAACTTGGTGAAGAGCTCGTCGTCGAGCCAGCCGACACGCTCAAATGCGCCAAACAGGCGGGAAGCCTTGTTGACATCAATGCGGCAGGCCTTTTGGGAATCGGTGCGGCGGAACGCCAGGCCCTGCCGCATGCGGTGCACCTTCTCAGCAAAGAGCCGGCGCTTGGAATCAATGTAAACCTCGGCCGGGAGACGGAGCACGCTGGCGAGGTGCACCTCGGCGGGGTGAAGCAAATGAGCATCGGGGTCGTTGCTCAAATCCATGGGAGCACCCTTCCACTCGGCCCTCAAGGAGCGGCCAGGAGGCAGCAAAGAGCAGCTGGGGCTGTAGTCCTCGAGTTGCTGAATGCTGAGATCGTGCACTCGTGAGACGTTGGGAGCGCTGCGCTTCTTTGGGCTGCGTTTTTGTGCCGGCTCCGCATCGGAGCTCTCAGACACCGGCTCGGCAGATTGCCTGGATGCCAGCATCGAGGCGTCACTGTCCTCGGCAGCGTCGTTGTTGTAGGGCGTGGCACGGCCACGAACGCGGTTGACGCGGACCTTGCGACGGCTGTTGGGAGTGGCGCTCTCAACGTAGATGTAGTTTGACCAATTTTGTTTGCGGATGGGGTACAAACTGAGAAGAGAACGTTCACGCTCGTAATACTTGACAGGATCAGCAAGCAGCGACTTCCAGCAGGTGACCATCTTGGCGCTCTTGGGAGCGACCGAGCCGGTCTCGCTAACAGGGGTTGCGACTATAGAAGTGACCGGCGTGGCACGGCTGGACGCGTTTTTAAGCGCAGGCTCCTTCTTTTTCATGTACTGTTGCAGGCTGCTAAGGTCCGGATAAGGGCTGGCCGGGGGCGAGAGAATGCTCATGGCATTGGCGTTGGAAGAGTTAAACAGTGGTTCAATAGAGGCAGACATGGTGGAAATTGGGTAAAAATATAGGGGAAAAAATCAAATGTGGGCCAACAATGTGGATCGCTAGTCACCAGGGTCACGACACCTTCTTTATATTACGCCTAGGGCACGCATATGCACGCAGCGCGCGAACATTTTTTTTTAGGGTCGCTTAGCTAATATATACCATTATAGCCGAAAAATTTCTTTAAAATGGGTGGCTGTAGATTTAAATGGAGAAAAAACAAACCAGAATTGAATTGAAGTGTGTTTGAGTGCGCCGATACCCAAATTTCGCCTCAATTGCACTGATAAAAGCAGAAATTTTACTTTGAAAAACTTTTCATGCATCTGCAGAGTCCTGCCCCCTGCAGAGGTCTTGCTTAGTGTCATGCATGCATATGCTCGAGTCCTGCAAACAAGCACACAAGCTTCAAGGATGGTGCTAGCAAGAAATCAATCATGGATTTGTGGTCCGGTCACGTTTTGCAAGACAAGTGTGACCATGGGCCGTGCCAATGTCTACGAAAATGGTGGAATGCAAAATTTTCATGCATGCAGAGCGTCTGCGCAGCGCCAACGAAAAGACTACGACTACATGTGCAATTGAGTCGCTCTGGCCGGATTTATAGAGCGCGATTGCATTCTGCTATCTATAGGTTAGCTTGTACTTAGCTGGTACCCGACCACTGGTATTTTTTCACAGCACAACTGTCAAGTCTGCATTGCGCGCTGCCAGAGTGCGTCCAAAGCAAACACCAAAACCAAAGAATGCCAATTGAGTTACACCGTTCTCAGTTGAAGGGTTCGCATCAGATGCATGTGCGAGACGACTTTTTTTTTCTGCTGTTGTGATTGGGTGTGCCAGCAGCCGCTGTGCGGCTGGCCATGCGGCAGGCCATGGGGATAGCCATTTGGCAGTCTATCCTGCGTGCGAAATCTCCAATCAGGTTCTAGTATGCACACTCGCGCAAGGCCACCCTAGGGCATGGCATTGCATTGTTACGTCATGGATGTTACGGAGATTGCCCTAGAGGCCCTCGCCTAATTTCTTGGCTGCAGGGTTTTAACGTCCCCTGCATGTGACTACCAGGAACTATCAAAATATCACTAACCGGGTTTTTTAGGAGTTGGAGAGGCACTTATGTCTTTATTTCTCAAGAACTGGGTCAGCTAAGAAAGAGATTAGCCAGATTGCAAGATGAACTCGGGCGTTGCACGGTGTTGCCTTCACGGCTGGCGCTATGGTATTTTTCGGGTGCCTTGGTAGGTTTCTCAACGCCTCAAGACTCTCTGAGGCCTGCGTTTTCCCAGCATCCAATAAAATCCCCAATAAGACCCCTGTACTAGCCCTTACCCCAGCCCACTCAACAATGTGGCGCTCGCCACAGGTGAAAGATCCTCTCAGCGGTCTCTCAGTAATCAGCCAAAATGAGCAGTGGGTCACTCTTCCAGGTCGCCCAGGAGGAGCTAGATAACCCGCCTCCCATCACCATTAACACCGATGGTGCCTACATTGAGCCCCTAGCCAACGGGTCGACCGAATTTAATATTCTCCTGCCCAATCACGACCGTCAGGTGCTGCACGTTAGCCTCGACATTGGCGGGACGCTTTGCAAAGTGGTTTACTTCAAAAAGAGCAAGCGTGGCAAGGGCGGAAGACTGCAATTCCAAAAGTTTCAGACGACCCAGCTGGGCGATTGCCTTGATTTCGTCAAGTCGGTCATCTCCAAAACCAACGCCGTTCGCGTCGTTGCAACCGGTGGGGGCGCGTACAAATACTATGACCAGATCAAGCAGACTCTAGGGATCGAGGTGCAGCATGCAGAGGAGATGGAGTGTCTTATTACCGGCGCCTCGTTCTTTGCCCAAAACATCCCCAAGGAGATCTTTTGCTACGACATTGAGCAGGACAACCCGTTTCAATACATGCAAGCGCCACGGGAGTACCCGTGGATGCTGGTCAATATTGGTTCAGGCGTGTCCATTCTCAAGATTTCGTCGCCCACTCAGTACGAGCGTATCGGCGGCTCGTCGCTAGGCGGTGGCACCCTATGGGGTCTTTTGAGTGCCCTCACACCTGCAAAAACGTTTGACGAGATGCTGCAGCTCTCGCTTGATGGCGACAACACCAACGTCGACATGATGGTTGGCGACATCTACGGCAGGTCGTACGATAAGATCGGGCTCAAGAGCACAGCGATCGCGTCAAGTTTTGGCAAGGTTTTCAAAAACCCAGACCAGCAGTTTGACCCGGCCGACATCAGCAAGAGTCTGCTCTACGCGGTCTCCAACAACATATGCCAGCTCGCTTTTTTGCATGCCAAGAACCACGGCATTGAGCACATTTTCTTTGGCGGCTCTTATATCCGCGGACACCCGCAAACAATGCACACCTTGGCGTACGCCATCAAGTTCTGGTCCCAGGGCGAGAAGCGGGCGTACTTTTTCCGCCATGAAGGGTACCTTGGGGCGTTTGGTGCGTTTTTGGACGAGCGGGGCGAGCTACGGTCGGAGAGCCCAGGCCGCATGGAAAGCAGTCCGGAGCTCAGCGACTGAGGGCCTGGATGCTGCAGTGTAGGCCGGGCACAGGCGATGGGTTTTGCACAGCTTTCGTGAATGATGCGTATGGCACACATTGTAGCAGTATTTATACATATTTATAGCACATTTTGTCAACATCCGTGGGATGTCACCATAGCGGCCATGAGATGCTTGCATGCTTTTGTATCGCTGCTCATGTGCTCATGGGCTGCTCATGGGCTGATCCTAGGCTGATCCTAGGCTGATCCTGACTGCTCATGGGCTACTCCTTGAGAATGCTTAAAATCAGGGCGCTCGCTCGCCCCGCTCGCACGCGCCAATACACTGCCTCATTTGGCAGCTACAGGTGAACTAGCTCGTCAACATTCAAAGTTTCAATTTAAATCGTTGCATTCCAAATTGTAGCTAGACCCATGTCAACCAGAATCTTAGTTTCACATGGAGCACCTGGCACACCTTTTAAGCTGTGTACCCCGTTTTGGTAGCGCATGAAACCAACTTCAGCCCAGCTCGGCTGCAATCAATAATATTCACAAGCGTTTATCTATTTTACTCCAATTCGAAAAAACTCACGCACTCCTCTCACCGGCAGACACCACAGATCGCTGATCCAATCAAACTCTGAATAATGCCTGCACTCAAAGATCCTTGGGCCAAGCAAGAAGCCTGGCGCTTTCAGGGCCCTTTTACCCGCGCAAACCGCTTCAAGGGCGCTCTCCCGGGCTTTGGCACCGCGACCGTGGCCTTTGCCATCTACTGCGCCTACGAGTACGCCACCGCCGACCCTCACCACCACCACTAGCTAGCTTACTACTAGACACTAGAAAAAAATGAAACCGAGCGAGATCGCGCCCGAGGTCGATCTGCTGCACACAATCTGGCTGCGAAACAGGCGCCAGCACCGGGCTCAAATGTGGTGGAAGTACTTTGACATTTTCCTGCGGCGCGTGCGTCAGCAGTCGCGGACCAAGCGGTTCGACCAGCGTGCGCTGCAAGCGCTGCGCGATTTGCTGCCCAAGTTCTGGCGCGCAATGCACGGCGCCCTGGCGAGCGGCGCGTTCCTCACGATCGTCTTTGCTGTCATGGCTAGCGTCGCCAAGCTGAGCAATATTATGGGAATCAATGCTAGGATTAAGCCAAAACTCGCGGTACCGGTGCCCACCTCTAGCGAGGACCTGGGCCAAATCGTTGACGCCACAGTGCCAAGCGCAGCAAGCGCAGCAAACGTCAAAAGCGCATCAAGCACCCGCAAGAGCAAAGGCGCGAGCGCAATTGACGATATCTTCAAGCCAGCTCTCAAAAAGAAAAAGAAAAAACCCAAGCGAGACGCGATTGACGATATCTTTGGGTAGGCTGCATAAGCGACATGTACGATTTCAAATTCTCCCAACTGTACTGTATACTTGCGCTTAGGTAAAGGGCACGGTTGATGGGTGCATGACCCGGGGTAGCATCATCGTGGCTGTGCACTTTATTTGAAATACAGAATGCGGGCATCAGGGCCCGCTTGGCCCACACAAGGTACACTGTAAACAAATGGTCCACTGGGCAAACTTGTAAAGGTAGAATTATCGAAAAAAAAATACAGTTTTCTTTTGAGTGTTGAATACACCCTTTAAACGCGACTCGCGGCCTTTGCGCACCCGTCGCGACTCACCGCCGACTGCGACCCACTACAACCTCTCGCATACACCGTGCATCTCGGGAACTGCAGGCTACATGCCGCGCGCACTTACCTAATACGTACACACAAGGTTATATACCACCAAGTAGCGCCAAATCCCTCAAGTGTCAAAAATGCAGTCCACCAACCCGCGGTTGGACGAGTTCAAAGACGCTCGCGACAGCCTTGAAGGCGCTGGTGAAGACCTCCATCCCTACCAGGGACCTGAGGAGGACACTGTGCGCGAGCTTGCGCGCACCGTGAGCCGCCATTCGGGCGCCCCCAGCAGCGTAGTCGTCAACCATGAGAGTCCTTTTAATCCTGCAAATGAGGGCACCGATCTTGATCCCAACAGCCCTCACTTCAATACCCGCAAGTGGCTCAAGAATATGCATGCACTCCACACTGCAGAGCCCGATAAATTCCCTCAACGCGAAATGGGTATCGCCTTCCGCAACCTTGGCGCTTATGGTTATGGCCAGGACACAAATTTCCAAAAGAACGTGCTCAACGTTTTTCTGGGCGTTGCTCTCAAGGCGGTTGGCCTGGTGGCAAAACGTGATCCCGAGGCCTCGCGCGTACAGATCCTGCACAAGATGAGCGGTTTGGTTAACCCTGGCGAGATGTTGGTGGTTCTTGGCCGCCCCGGCTCTGGTTGCTCCACCTTTTTGCGCACCATGTCTGGCAACACTCACGGCTTTTCTCTCGACGATGGCTCTGAGCTCAACTACTGCGGCCTCACCAAGCAAGATGTGGCCACCCGGTTCCGTGGAGATGTGGTTTACTGTGGCGAGGCTGAGATCCACATCCCTCAGTTGACTGTGGGCGATACCCTCATGTTTGCATCGCGCATGAAGACCCCCGAGGAACTCCCCGAGGGCGTCAGCGCCGAGCAGTACGCCTTGCACATGCGCGATATGATTATGGCCACCTATGGCCTCAGCCACACCGTCAACACACTTGTCGGTAGCGAGTTTGTGCGTGGTGTGTCTGGTGGTGAGCGCAAGCGTGTTTCCATTGCCGAGCTTGCCCTTTGCGGTTCGCAGTTCCAGTGCTGGGATAACTCCACCCGTGGTCTCGACAGCGCCACCGCTACTGAGTTTGTGCGCACCCTGCGCAACTCGGCCGACATCTTCAACGTGGCCTCTCTTGTTGCCGTTTACCAGGCCAGCGAGGATATGTACAACATGTTTGACAAGGCCGTCGTGCTCTACGAGGGCCGCCAGATCTTTTTCGGCCACGCTCAGGAGGCCAAGCAGTTCTTTTACGACATGGGATGGCAGCCCAAGCCCCGCCAGCCCACTCCTGACTTTTTGACCTCCCTTTCCCAGCCCAGCGAGCGCCAGGCCCGCCCCGGATTCGAGGACAAGGTCCCTCGCACATCGGAGGAGTTTGAGCAGCGCTGGATCCAGTCGCCCCAGTATGCGCAGCTGCAGAAGGATATTGATGCGTTCAACCAAAAGTTTACCGCCGAGAGCGCCAGGAGCTACGAGATTGCCTACAAGTCGCAAAAGTCCAAGAAGCTTCCCAAGCGCGCCGCATACACTGTGAGCTACAACTACCAGATCAAGGCGCTTGTCAAGCGTGGCTTCCTCGCCCTCAAGGGTGACCCGCAGATGCCACTCACTGCCGTTATTGGTAACTCGTGCTTTGCATTTATCCTTGCCTCTATCTTTTACAACCTGCCCAATGATACCTCGTCGTTTTACTCGCGTAACGCGCTGTTGTTTTTCGCTCTGCTCTTCAACGCCATGAACACTCTGCTCGAGATCTTCCAGCTGTTCCAGGCGCGCCCCATTGTGCAAAAGCACCACCAGTACGCCCTCTACCACCCCACCATCGATGCATTTGCCTCGCTGATTGTAAACATGCCGCAAAAGATCTTTTTGGCGATTGTGTTCAACATCATCATCTACTTTATGGCCAACCTGCGCCGCGATGCTGGCCACTTTTTCTTCTTTTTGCTCGTTTCGTTTGTGTCTTCCTTGATGGCGTCGCACTTGTTCCGCACTATTGGTGCCACCACAAAGTCGTTTGTCGAGGCAATGATTCCCGGTAATGTTATTCTGCTTGCACTGGTTATCTTTACCGGGTTTGTTGTGCCCACCAACCTGATGCACGGATGGTGCCGCTGGATCAACTACATCAACCCGCTCGCCTACTCGTTTGAGAGTATGCTGGCTAACGAGTACCATGCGCGCGAGTTTGAGTGTGCCGCCTATTCGCCTTCCTACCCGCAAGCCACTGGCACGCAACGCGTGTGCTCCGTTGCCGGCGCCAGGGCAGGTTCCAGCACAGTGCTGGGCGACGACTACATTGAGCAGGCCTACCAGTACTTTAACTCGCACAAGTGGCGCAACTTTGGCATTCTTTGTGGCTTTACTGTCTTTTTCCTGTTTACCTATCTGTTTTTGGTTTGGATCAACCCTGGCGCTCGTACCAAGGGTGAGGTGCTTGTGTTTCCTCGCAGGACCCTGCGCAAGCTCCAGAAGAACCATAAGCTGGATCCCGAGAGCAATTCCTCGAGCATTGCCACCGTCAATGAGAAGAACGGCAACTCTGGCCACGAGGAGGACAAGATTATTGAGGCCTCGAGCGACGTGTTTTACTGGAAGGATGTGTGCTACGACATCAAGATCAAGGGCGAGCCTCGCCGCTTGCTCAACTATGTTGATGGTTGGGTCAAGCCCGGTACCCTGACTGCCCTGATGGGTGCATCCGGTGCTGGCAAGACCACCCTGCTAGATACCCTCGCCAACCGTGTCACCATGGGCGTTGTGTCTGGCCACATGTTTGTTAACGGCTACCCGCGCGATAACACGTTTCAGCGTTCGACTGGCTATGCCATGCAACAGGACCTGCACGTCTCCACTGCCACTGTGCGCGAGGCCCTGACCTTTTCTGCCCTTTTGCGCCAGCCCCACAGCACTCCCTACGAGGAGAAGATCGCCTATGTTGACAATGTGTTGAAGATTCTCGAGATGGAGCCCTATGCCGACGCGGTTGTTGGTGTTCTTGGCGAGGGTCTGAATGTCGAGCAGCGCAAGCGCCTCACGATTGGCGTTGAGCTCGCCGCCAAGCCCAAGCTGCTGCTGTTTTTGGATGAGCCTACGTCCGGTCTCGACTCTCAGACCGCTTGGTCCATTTGCCAGCTGCTCAAGAAGCTGTCCAACGCTGGCCAGGCCATCTTGTGTACCATCCACCAGCCCTCTGCCCTTTTGATCCAACAGTTTGATCGTCTCTTGTTCCTTGCCAAGGGTGGCCGCACCGTCTACTTTGGCGATATTGGCGAGAACTCGCACACCCTGACCAGCTACTTTGAAAAGCACGGTGCTGACCCGTGCCCGCCTGATGCCAACCCCGCCGAGTGGATGCTGCACGTTATTGGCGCTGCTCCCGGATCTGAGGCCAAGCACGACTATGCCGAAGTGTGGCGCAACTCGCCCGAGCGGTTGGCGGTGCGCGAGGAGATTTCGCAGCTCATGGAGAAGTATGGCGCCTCTGACTCGAACGTCAACCCCGACAGCAAGACTGCCGGAGAGTTTGCCGTGCCGCTGTGGTACCAGTTTTGGCAGGTGTTTATCCGCGACTGCCGTAACCTGTACCGGTCGCCGCTGTACATTTGGTCCAAGATTGGGTTGACGATCTTTTCTGCGCTGTTTAACGGGTTTACGTTTTTCAAGGCCAACACCTCGATCCAGGGGCTGCAGAACCTGATGTTTTCCATTTTTATGTTTGCAATCATCTTCAACCCGATTGTGCAGCAGTCGCTGCCGTCGTTTTGCACGATGCGCGCGCAGTTTGAGGTGCGCGAGCGTCCTTCCAAGATGTACTCGTGGAAGGTGTTTATGGCCTCGCAGATGTTTGCCGAGATTCCCTGGCAGGTGCTGTCTGCGGTGATTGCGTTCCTGTGCTGGTTCTACCCGATTGGGTTTATCAACGTGTTTAAGCTCACCGACTCGGTCAACTCGCGCTCGGGCCTTTGCTTTTTCTTTGTGCTCATGTTTTACATGTTTTCGTCGTCGATGGGCTTTATGCTGGGCGCGCCCTTGGCCGATGCCGACAGTGCCTCAAACGTCGCCACGCTGCTGTTTTCCATGTGCCTGCTGTTTTGCGGTGTCTTGGCCACCAAGGAGGCCCTGCCCGGCTTTTGGGTTTTCATGTACCGCGTGTCGCCCATGACGTACTTTATCGGAGGCATGCTGGGCAACAATGTTGGCAACGGCCGCATCACCTGCGCCGAGTTTGAGCTGTTGACGGTGGACCCGCCGAGCGGCATGACGTGCGAGGCGTACATGGCCCCGTACCTCAACGCGACGACCGGGTACCTGGTCAATGGCGACGCCACGAGCGGGTGCCAGTTTTGCCAGATTGGCGACACCAACGCCTACCTGACCCAGGTTGGCATCAAGTTCAGCGAGAGATGGCAGAACTTTGGCATCTTTTTGTGCTACACGTTTATCAACTTTGGTCTCGCGATCCTGTTTTACTATTTGGCGCGCGTTCCCAAAAAGAGCAGCCGCGTCAAAAAGACAGAGTTGACCGACGTGCGCGCCGACCCCGCGCTCGAGGAGGCTCGCGCCGCCGAGAAGAACTAATTTATAGAGAGTAAATGTCTTGTTGCGAACACGGTGAGGAACCCGGCGGCCATGAACGTGGCAACCGCCGCGAGCGAGCGCGGGCTCCAGCGGCTGAGGCCGCAGACGCCGTGGCCTGAGGTGCATCCCGAGCCGAGCCGCGTGCCGTATCCGACCAGGAGGCCTGCGAGCACGATCTGCCAGGTGCCCACATCGACTGTAGCCGGCAGCTGCAAGGCCTGAGCACCGACATAGGCCGTGAGCATGAGCCCTGCGAAAAACGGCAGGGCCGGGGTGCGCAGCGCCGTGTTTGGGTTGAGCACCTGGCCAAACATGCCGCTCACCCCCAGAATGCGGCCCGTGCTGAGCAGGTAGAGCCCCGCGGCGAGCCCAATGAGCGCTCCGCCAGCCAGTGGTTGTAGCATAAGCGCGGAGCACACTCATCGCAGCAGCAGGTAGCCTAGACATAGCGAGCCGGCAACGCCGCCAAATATATACCCCAACCCGCTCGATTCGGGCGGCCGCCGCGGCGCCGTGGAGGACCCCCCTCTGTGGCGCTCACGAAACTGGTCCTGGCGCTGGCCCTTTTGGAAGTGCCGCTTGTGGTCAAAGTGCGGCACGTCGTTGGGCCCCGTGCGCTGGTTGGGCTTGAGCGGGTCCAGTGTGGGGTCCCTGCGCGTCGAGTGCGCGGCGCGGGCCGCCCACTTGTCGTGGAACTTGTACCCCGACTGGGCACGCTCGGTGCCCTGCCACGAGGCGCCCCGCCGCGAGGTGTATCCCTGGGGCTGGCGTACCGCCTCGCCGAGCGTCTGGTCAAACTCACGCCGCTTTTGCTCGTTGCTCAGCACCGTGTAGGCCTGGGTGATTTGCTGGTACTTGGCCGGGTCGGCCGATTTGTTTGCGTCGGGGTGAAACTCCTTGCTCAGCTGGTAAAACCGCTTTTTGATTTGTTTGGCGGTCGCATTCACCTTGAGCCCCAGCACTTGGTAGTGGTTTTGCCGCAGAGAGAGTGTTGCCCTCATGATTAATTACAACAACTATCTAAGGCGCTGCTGGCGCTTTTGAAGCTTGCGCTGCTCCTTTTCCTGCTGGCGTTTGAGCAGCTTGCGCTGCTCCTTCTCGCTCAGCTGGTCCTGGGCGCGGTCGGCGGCGCGCCTCTCCTCGGCCTTTTTGGCCTCGATCTCCTCGAGCCGGGCCTGCTCCTCGCGGCGCTTGATGCGCAGGATCGCCTCCTCGCGTGCGGCCTTGATCTTGCGCGCCACCTCGAGACGCAATGGCTTGCGCGTCACCTGGTGGTCCACGAGGTGCACCAGCGCCTGCACTACCTCGCCCAGCTTGGCCTTGGCGGCCGCGGTGGCAGGGTAGCGCAGCGACGCAACAACGCGCGACCGCGGCACAATGTCCTTGATCTCCTCGGGCGCGTCGCTGCCCTGGTCGGTCACCGCCAGGTACTCAATGAGGTCGCCAGACTCGTGCACGGCGCGCTGCAGCTCGGGCGTGAACAGCACGTCGATAATGTCCTTGTGCTCGGCCAAAAAGCATAGGTTGTTGGGCAGTTTGTCGCTCTCGATCGTGCGGCACAGAGACAGGTAGTACTTTTGGTCCCTGAGCTCGCGCAGCGAGTTCTTGTCGGCGATGGCAAAGATGGCAGGCTCAATAGAGGACGGGTCCATGGGGGTGATCTCGACATCCACCTGGTCGGTCAGGCCGTCCATCGAGCGAAAGTTGGGGATAAAGACGCCCATCAGCCGCAGCACGATGTTTTGGCGGTCAACAAGGTGCAAGCGCGCGAGCAGCGACGCAATGTTCTCGCGGCCGCTCGCGTACGTGGTGAAGCGCGCGTTGGAGTCCTTGATGACCTCGCGCTCGGCGGAGCAGCCGACCTCTGCAAACTCGGCCTGCAGCACGGGCCTGGCGCCGTCCATCCAGGCATCAACCATGGACTGGTTCTGCTTGACGCCCAAAAAGTGCGTCACAAGGTACACAGCGATGGTGGCGAGCACAAGGTACTCCATCTGAAAGTTGTAGACCTTGATGCGCTGCAGGATCGTCATCTGGTTCCACTCGAGCGTGGTGATCCCGTCGACGCCGCCGGTGGCGGTGAGAATCTTTTCCAAAAAGGGCGGCAGGGCTACCGCCTGGCCCGCCAACGAGAGGCCAAGCCAAATTGAAAGTGCTGGAACCATGACAAATTCGTCATGCTCAGCTCTGATGTATGGGCGACTGTAGCGGCGTACATCCCGCCAAACCCAATCACTTTTACGCGGCTGAGCCATGTGTGCCGTGCGTCGCGCGCAGAGTTTAGTGCGGACCACCTGTGGAGCGTGTTCACGCCGGGCATGCAGGGAGCCGGGCACATGGCCGCCTTTTACGAGCGCCTGGGGCCTGATTCTACCGAGCTTTACCGCCTGTGGTCGCAGCTAATCGACTATGACTTTTGGAGCGCCGACAACGTCACTGGCGAGTGCCCGTCCAATTTGGACCTGGCCCTGCCGTGGCTGGTGTTGCGCGGCACAAAGGCGTTCAAGGCAGTAGACAGTTGGGATGATTTTGATGATGATTTTGATGATGATGATGAGGAGGAAGAGGAGGAGGAAGAGGATGAGGATGAGGAGCACGAGAACGAGCAACAAGAAAATCACATCGAGCTCGTAATTCCGTCACAATTATCCCTCAATGCAGTCACTCTGTGGGGCCCTCTGCTGGCACATGTTCAAGGTACCCCCACAAAGCAGCTTGTTTTGGCCGCAGTGAGCAGCCCGTCGCTCGGGCTCCGGGCTCCTGAAACCGATGGCCACGCCCTACGGTTTGCCCCGCAATTCTCCCAAGATCCTGAAATCATCAAGCATGCCATCCTCAACGACCCGCTCAGTTTTGAGTACGCGCACTCGTCGATCCGCGAGAGCGCCGCCCAAGTGCTCCCGCTCGCCCGCCTCGACGGCAACATCCTAGCGTTTGCAAGCACAGACATTCGCAACAACAAGGCTGTGCTTCTCGAAGCCATCCAAGCCACCGGAAACGGGCTCGCATACGCCTCGCATGCCCTCAAGGGCGACCGCGAGGTGGTGATGGCCTCGGTGCGCGTGCGCGGCACATCGCTGCGGGACGCGCTGCCGCGCTGGCGTATCGATGACGAGGTCATTGCAGCTGCATGCGCAAATGACCCGTTCGCGGCCCAGTTTATCCCAGACGATATTGACGAGCTCAGGGAAAAACTCGGCGTCAAGTACAAACCGCGCCAGGGTAACCCGCTAGAGGACCTTCTCAAGGGCCTCAAATAGTTCTCCCACTCCCCATAGCATTTTCAGCATAGCACTTTAATAGCACTCGGCGGCTCTCTCTCGCCCTGTCCACGTGATGCTGGGATTTTTCAAAACGGCCCTGCGGCCGCCGCGCGGCTTGCCACGCGGCTCGCCATGGGCCCATCCAAGCATCTTTGTACGAACAAAGAAAAACCTGCGCAAGGTTGAGTCGTTGCAAATGTCCAAAGAGCTCGAGGCACGCATCACAAGCATCCCCATTGAGAGGTATCGAAACTTTGCCATCGTGGCCCACGTTGACCATGGCAAGTCCACCCTGAGCGACAGACTGCTCGAGTTGACGGGCGTGATTGATGAAAGCATGAAAAATATGCAGGTTCTCGACAAGCTCGATGTCGAGCGTGAGCGAGGAATCACTGTCAAGGCGCAGACTTGTTCCATGATCTTTAACCACAATGGCCATGACCACCTGCTCAATCTCGTAGACACGCCGGGGCACGTCGATTTCAGGCAAGAGGTGAGCAGGTCTTATGCCTCTTGTGGCGGTGCCCTACTGGTGGTGGATGCCTCGCAGGGAGTGCAGGCGCAGACGGTGGCAAACTTTCACCTTGCGGACGAGCTCTGCCTCAAACTCGTTCCAGTTCTCAACAAGATCGATCTACCCCATGCCGATGTGCCCAAGGTCACCGAGGAGGTGTTTGATGCGTTTGGGCTCCTCGACCCAGTGGCTATTTCTGCAAAGAGCGGGCTCTATGTGGAAAAAATCCTACCGGCTATCTGCGATCACATTCCTGCGCCACAGGGTGACCAGCACAAACCTCTCAGGGTCCTGCTCGTCGACTCGTGGCACGATCAGTTTTTGGGCGTGGTGATGCTAGTCAACATTGTTGATGGCCAAGTGAAAAAGGGCCAGCGTATAATGAGTGCTCACACGGGACTCAATTATGAAGTCAAAGAGGTCGGTATCATGCACCCCGAGCGGGTGGTGATGAAATCCCTGGTTGCCGGCCAGCTGGGATACATGATCACAGGAATGAAGAGCGCCAAAGAAGCACAAGTGGGCGATACCCTCATGCTCCAAAAGGAACCGGTCGAGCCACTGCCTGGGTTTGAGGAGGTCAAGCCAATGGTGTTTTTGGGCGCGTTCCCCGCCGAGGGCGCTAATTTCGAACAACTCGAGGAAAGCATTGAGCTTTTGACTCTAAATGACCGTTCGGTGACTCTACAAAAGGAAACCTCCAATGCCTTGGGCCAGGGCTGGCGTCTGGGCTTTTTGGGTACTTTGCACGCCTCTGTATTTCAAGAACGACTTCACAAGGAGCATGGTGGTGAGTTGATTTTCACCGCGCCCACAGTCCCCTACAAGGTGATCCGCAAAGACGGCACCGAGCACATCATCACCAACCCTGATGATTTCCCCACGGTTACAAGTGGACCATTTGGGGTGCAAGACCTACAAGAGCCGCTAGTAGTCGCCACTATCCACTGCCCCTCGGAGCACGTTGGCAACGTGGTCAAGCTGTGCCAGGCCAACCGTGGCGTACAGACCGACTTGGAATACCTGGTCAACGATCAGGTGCGCCTCAAATTCAATGTGCCGCTTGCAGAGCTAGTGGACGACTTTTTCGGCAAACTCAAGGGCGTCTCAAAGGGGTATGCCTCGCTCGACTATGAAGATGCTGGCTACCACTCGAGCCAGATCGTCAAGCTGGAGCTGCTAGTCAATGGCAACGGCGTAGATGCTCTTGCTAAGGTGATGCACATCTCGCAGGTAGAGGTGCGCGGCCGTGAATGGGTGAAAAAGTTCAAAGAATATCTGCGGTACCAGCTGTTTGAGGTGATCATTCAAGCCCGTGTTGGCAACAAAATCCTTGCGCGCGAGACCATCAAGGCCAAGCGCAAAGACGTGCTGCACAAGATGCACGCTTCGGATATTACACGCCGCAAAAAGCTGTTGGCGAAGCAAAAGGAGGGCAAGGCCCGTATGCAGTCTGTGGGCCGCATTCATATCCCACAAGAGGCATACCAGGGGTTTTTATCGAGGGATTAATCAAGGGGTTGATCGAGGGATTGAACTGTATATATATATATATAAAAGGAATGCTAATGCTTTGTGCGTTTCGAGGCGGTCTCTGACGAGGTCCCTGATGCCTCCTGATTGGACATGGCCTGTGATAAAAATTGTTCCAGCTGGGCATCGGTTCCTCCATTAATGATACTTTCGAGCTCTGCGCGCTGCTCTAAGTTGAGCCTGCGTTCCTGGGGTTCTTCGGACGGCTGCTCGTCTTGGAAATTAACCTTCACCTGCATATCCTCTGCCTTTGGTGCATCCTTGCCAAGCAAAACCATGTAATAATTGATCAACTCGGGGAACTCTTGCTCCTCCACGGCCTTGTCGAGCGGCGTCTGGCCTTCGTCGTTTTTGCTCTGCGGATCAGCACCCAGCTGGACCAGGGTTCGCGCCGCAAGTACAGACTCACACGAATGAAGAGGCGTGTCGCCGTCGCTATCTGTGATGTTGACGTCTCCGCCATTTTCCACCAGGTACTTGAGCAGGTCAATGTGGCCATAAGACGCTGCGGCGTGGATAGCCGTGTACCCGTTATCGTCTTTGGCGTTGGGACCTGTTCCCTGGGCGATGAACTGCTTGACGGCGTCCAAATTGTTGTCTGCAGCAGCGATCCAAATGTTCATTTTAAATTTGTCACAAAATTTCACTCTTGTGAGCGACACCCCAAAATGAGCACAGACACCACGGCAGACACGTCCGCTCAGGACGCCAAGGACTGCCAGAAATGCGAGGAATGGAAGAAATGGGTCCTTGACTACTCACCGAGTGTGCGCTTCATGTCGGACCAGATCGAGCGCATTGGGGGAAACATCAATTCGCGCAATATTGTATGTGCCAAATGCGACGATATGAAATCCGGCGGGTTCCACCCGACAATGGGCATTCTGCTCTGCCAAAACAAGCTGCTATCGCGCTCACACACCGAGGATACCCTGACCCATGAGATGGTGCATGCATACGACCAGTGCCGGTTCAAGGTGGATTGGAACAACCTGAGGCACCATGCGTGCTCGGAAATTAGGGCTTCGAGTCTCAGCGGCGAGTGCAGGATGATGAACCAGCTCAAGATGGGCTTTACCAAGTTTGGCAAGGGCCACCAAGACTGCGTAAAGAGGAGGGCCACAATAAGCGTCAAGGGCAATCCTGCGTGTCCCGACGAGGCCACTGCCTCGCTCGTGGTGAACCAGGTGTTTGACTCGTGTTTTGGCGACACGCGGCCGTTTGACGAAATTTATAGATAGGCTAAATAATGAGGTACAATGAGCACAAGATCGACGGCCCGATGCATATGCCCACCCAAAAGATGACCATCCCCATCACTGGGTTGTTTTTAATGAGCTTGGTGCGACAAAAGGCAGTCAGACCAATCTGGGAGATTTGCATGCAAAACAGGTAGCCGCGCACTCTGTCAAAGATCACCCACATAGTTAGCTCGTGTACCAAAGCAGATAAAAAGAAGGTGATGACGGTGGCACCCAAGCGCGAGACGTGCATCGAGGCAATGGACGAGCGGTACACGTGCCTGTACAAAAAGTTGTGCACAGGAACGTTCCAGTCGCGCGCAAACTGATCCCACGACACGGTGTTCCACCAATCCCGGTAAAACTCGCGGTCACCAAACCTGGTGAGCTCGGCGATGCAGTTGAGTACAGCGTCCCAGATAAGGTAAAAGACCATCAGGTAGCATCCAATAAACGGGGTTATGCAGCTCAAGAGGATTCCAGGGTAGTGGTAGAGACGCTCGCCGAGTGGGAGCGTCTCGCGAAGCTCAATGGCGCGCACCGCTACCGGATACAGCCTCTCCTCGGTGAGCACAATGAGCATGCTGAGCACGCCAAACACAGCTGCGACCTTGGTGGCCAAGAATTTCCAGCGAATCTGGGGCGTGCGCACGTATTCGAGCTGGTACACCACAGTGGGGAACATTGTGTACATGAAAAAGTTGGAGAGGCGAACGTTGTCTGGGTACCTCAGTTTTGTCGATTGGATGTCGAGCTCCTCCTGGCAAAACTGGATGCGCTCGGCGATCTCCTTCTCGGCGTCACCCGTGGCAGACTCTTGCAGGCGCTTGCAGAGATCCAGCTCGGCATTGACGGCGTTCAGGTGGCCATTATACATGGCATAAGAGTGCTGCTTCATCAAGAACGTCAGATTTTGTAGCACCAGAAAGATCTGAGAGATCCAGGGAAAGTCAAAGATGCGCGCAATGCCCAGAAAGAAGAAAATGTAAAAGGTCTGCCACAAGTGCTGCAACAGCCAGCCCCATTTATTCCAGTTGACGACACGATACCTCACGCCGAGCTGGATCGCATATGTGACGTACATGCCCAAGTACATGAGCAGCTCGACGAGGGCGGTGCGCCACAGGCCTCGGTGCATAATAGAGAGGATGTTGGAGGAAATGGCCGATCTACCGCTGAGAATATTGACGCCAATGCGGCGTATCGTCTGCACCCCGAGCAAAGTCCAAAACAGGACCCAAAAGCCAAACGCAGGTGACTCGCGCCAGCTCTTGCTGTCAAAGAAGGTTGTTTCATGGCCAGGGGCGAGCGGGGGGTTGCGGTAAGACTGCGAATTGCGCTTTGAGTGGCTGCGCTGCTGCTTGTCCTTGTCGGTTGGCTCAGATTTTGCGGTTTGCTCAGAGGACCCATTGTACCGATTAAAGGTTTGAGTGAGATGGCGGCGTTTAATTGAGGGCATACCCTCCAAAGCAGAGTTCACTTGGGATGCGTCAAGGTCCTCGCCGCTTGGAGTGCTCATTGAATGATAAAAGACGGGCGACGATCTCGATGCAACAACGGCAAATGCGAATGTTGCGGGTCCGCTTATGCAATATGCCCGCCCATGCAGCTTAATTAGCGAATAAGATGGGACCCTCAATTGAGCGCTGATGACAGTTCTTTGGTAGCCAATGCGGGCCGCTAGGCGGTGGACTTGTTGTTGTATACGCTCCTAATCTCGCGCTTTCGACTGTTTTTCTTGCAAGCCTACATTTTGATCTTTACAAATATTTTTTTTGCATGAGCAGACCCGAATACACAGCCCCACCAGAGGTCTTTTACAACGACGATGAGTCTTTAAAATACACAGAAAACACGCGTGTGCAGCAGATCCAGGCCACAATGACTCTCCGTGCGCTTGAGCTCCTCAATATGGACCCCGGCCAAATGATTCTCGATATCGGCTGCGGCTCGGGGCTCAGCGGCGAGATCCTCAGTGAAGAGGGACACCAGTGGGTTGGCATGGACATTTCAGCCTCAATGCTGGCCAACGCGCTCGACAGAGACGTCGAGGGCGACCTGTTCCTGGCAGACATGGGTGCCGGCATTCCGTTCAGGGCGGGAAGTTTTGACGCCGCAATCAGTATCTCGGCTATCCAATGGCTCTGCAATGCCGACAGCTCCAAGGCGGACCCCAAAAAGCGCTTGCTGTTGTTCTTTCAAACGCTGTACGCCAGCCTTCGGCGTGGCGGCAAGGCGGTGTGCCAGTTTTACCCGAGCGACCAAAAGCAAATAGACCAAATCACACACGCTGCAAAGGTCACTGGGTTTGGCGGCGGCCTGATCATCGACGGTGCTGAATCGAAAAAGAACAAAAAGTACTATCTCGTGTTGACCGCGGGAGAGGGTGGTGAGGAGCTCAATCTGCGGGGTGTGCAGGTAGAATCCACTGCGAAAAAGAGCCGCAAGGGCGTCGAGACCAGCAAAGACTTTGTCAAGCGCAAGAAGGACTCGATGCGCAAAAGGGGCAAGGTCGTCGCCCTCGACAGCAAGTACACTGGCCGCAAGCGCCGCGCTCGTTTCTAATTTATATAATAAAGCCTAAAGCTTCTATGAGACGTGCAGACAAATCCATATAAACGGGGCCCCCCCTCATCGCGCAGCCCACGCTGACACACAACATGTCGAGGCAGTACGACGGAATCTTTTACAACCAGTCTCGGGCGAACGGGCAGATGCGCATGTCTGAGAATGGCCTTGGCTGGCGCAGCTCTGTGGAGGGTGCTGAGCCTGTGCTTATCGCGGCAAACGAGCTTCAAGACGCGCAGTGGTCGCGAGGGGGCCGTGGATGGATGCTCAAGGTGTATACCGGCTCCCTGGGCCCTGTGCAGTTTGACGGATTCGAGGCAGACGACTTTAAGCCCCTAAAAAACGCGCTTTCCACATCTCTCAACGTCGAGCTCGAGACCGAGGAGCACTCGACGCGCGGGTGGAACTGGGGCAAAGCCGAGCTCGGAAACAGGGAGGTTGTCTTTAATGTCGGCTCAAAGCCCGCGTTTGAGGTGCCCTACAAGGCTATTGCCAACGCAAACGTGGTAGGCAAGTCTGAGGTCGCGCTCGAGGTGGCAATTGAGACCGGCGAGCGCGTCACTGCTGGCGACGAGCTGGTCGAGGTGCGTTTCTATGTACCTGGCGTGGTTGAGGGCGAGATCGACGAGGAAGGCAAGGTCGAGGCCAAGGATGCCCCCAAAGACGAGGACAAGATGGAGGACGAGAAGGCGGCCAATGGCGAGGATGTGGTTGTTGGCTTCAATGCAGCCGATGTCTTTTGCCAGGACCTCAAAAACGCCGCAGGCCTCGGCCTGGTCCGCGGCGACGAGCTACTGGCGATCGAGGACGTCTTGCTGCTCACTCCCCGCGGCCGCTACAACCTCACCTTGTGCGCCGAGTCTTTCCGTCTCCGCGGAAAGAGCTACGATTACAATGTTCGCTACAGCACGATTCAGCGCCTCTTTGTGCTGCCCAAATCTGACGATGCCAACAACTTGGTCATTATGCAGCTGGAGCCGCCCCTGATGCAGGGCCAGACCCGCTACCCCTTTTTGGTGATGCAGTTCCCTCGCGATGATAACCTGACAGTTTCTCTAAATGTCAGCGACGAGGACTACACCACGCACTATGCCGGTCGCATCGAAAAGTCCTACGATGAGCCCGGGTTCAGGGTCGTCTCTAACCTGTTCAAGGGTCTGTCACAACGCAAAGTCACCTTCTCTGGCTCGTACATATCCGCGGGTGGGCACCCCAGCGTCGAGTGCACCTACAAGGCAGCTGGCGGTTCGCTCTACATTCTGGAGAAGGCCTTTTTGTTTGTGTCGCGCGCCCCGGTCTACATTCCGTTTACGGACGTGTCCAAGATCATCATCTCGCGCATCGGTGCTGCTGCGCTCGCGAGCGCCCGCACCTTTGACCTGACGGTGACTCTGGCCGACAAGAAGGGCAGCTTTGTGTTTCTCGGGATTGAAAAGGAGGAGCAGGTGGCGGTTGAGAACTTTATCAACACCAAAAACATTCGCGTGCAGAACGAGTTCCTGGCCGAGAAGAAACGCCAGGAGGCCGCCGAGCAAGCGCTCAACGAGCTCGATAGCGACGAGGATGATGACGACTTTGCTGCCGATCCCGAGAGCGATATTGCAGACGAGTTTGACTCGGACGTGAGCGACAGCGAGGCGCTCAGCGAGGACGACGACGACGACGATCTGAGCGATGGGCCCAAGGGCAGTGCGGTCGAGCGGTCTTCGGCCAAGCGCGCAACAAAGCGTAGTAAAGATGTTTAGAAGTGTAGTTTAGTTTACTTATTTAGCAGGTTGGTTTGCAGATTGGTTTGCTATTTAGTATCCAGGACCATACGCAGTCCTTGCTCAAACGAAACCCGAGGTACCCACCCCAATGCCTTGAGCTTGTCGTAGCCAATTTTGTAGCGCGAGTCGTTGAACAAACGGTCGCCACCAAACTCCACCGGCGGACCCCTGAGCTCAGCCGTCAACGTCTCGGCCACCTCCAGGTTTGATAGCTCTATTTCGGTGCCCAAATTGTATGTCTCGCCCACAATCCCCTTCTCCAACACGCACTGCACCGCCGCGGCAACATCGCTCACATAGATGTAGCTGCGCATGTGGGTCCCTCTGCCGTGCACTATGCACGGCTTGCCGGCACGCAGCCGTTTGATGAATTTGGGAATAATTTTTTCGGGGTACTGGAACGGCCCAAACGCATTGTTGCTGCGGATCGTAACAAGCGGTAGCCCGTAGCACTTGGCGTAGCTTCCCAGCAGCACCTCGCTGGCGGCCTTTGATGCTGCGTACGGGTTGGTGGGCGCCATGGGCGAGGTCTCGTCGGCGTAATCACACGGACCATACACTTCGTCGGTGCTAAAGTGTAGAAACCGGGCTACACCCGCGCTGCATGCCACGTCGGCCAGCGTCTGGGTGGCACCCAAATTATTCTGCATAAAGTAGCGCGGGCTTTTAAACGAGTTGTCTACATGCGACTCAGCGGCCAGGTGCACCACTTGGGTGATGTCGTGTTCCCTAAAGAGCGTTTCCACGAATCTGTAGTCGGTGACGTCGCCTTGGATAAAAGCAGCCTGTGTGGGGACGTTACGTAGCGACGAGCAGTATGAGAGCTTATCAACTGCAACCACCGACGCAGCCGTGACCAAATTCTGGCATACGTGCGACCCAATAAATCCTGCAGCCCCAGTCACCAAAACCGCCATGCAGCCAGGGGTATGTGTGTATGTGGGGTGCACGAATTGGGGGGCTTATTGGGGGTGCTCGCCCTAGCAGGGGGGGGGGCAACGCGGGGTGTTGGACGTGCAGATATGATAAGCGGGCAAACAAGCTATGCCTGCAGAGAGCGGGACCCGCCCTGCTATGGTGGGCCCCCCGCCCCAACAGAAATTATAAAGGCTGATTTGCCCAAATGCCACCCGCTCGACCCCTGCAGCGCCACCCTATGCCCGCCAACGCCGTTGCATGCACGCTCATGCATTCATGAGTCAGCATATCTCCTTTCAGATATTTTCGGAATAAAAGCGCCCATTATCTAACACCTCTCACCTCATATCTCAAAGCCCTGATGCAAACCATCAAGTGCGTTGTCGTAGGCGACGGTGCCGTGGGCAAAACATGCTTGCTCATGTCCTACTCGACCAACAAGTTCCCCAGCGAGTACGTGCCCACCGTGTTTGACAACTACGCCGTCACGGTCATGATTGCCGACGAGCCGTTCATGTTGACTCTCTTTGATACTGCGGGCCAGGAGGATTACGACCGTTTGCGCCCGCTCTCCTACCCGCAGACCGACGTCTTTTTGGTCTGCTTCTCCGTGACCGCCCCCGCCTCGTTTGAGAACGTACGCGACAAGTGGCTGCCCGAGGTGCGCTACTACTGCCCCGGCGTGCCCAGCCTGATTGTCGGCACCCAGGTCGACCTGCGCAACGACCCCGGCGTGATCCAGAAGCTCGCGCGCCTCAAATTGCGGCCCATCACCCCTGAGAAGGGCGAGCGCCTTGCGCGCGAGGTCGGTGCCGTCAAGTACGTCGAGTGCTCTGCGCTCACCCAGCGCGGCCTCAAGGGCGTGTTTGACGACGCAATTGTTGCTGCGCTCGAGCCGCCCAAATCTTCGGGACCCAAGCAAAAAAAGAAAAAGTGCCTTATCCTGTAAGGTATTTATTTATCAAACGGCCCATCTAGCAATTTAATATCTTAGCTCTAATCGTTGGATATATCAGCGCCGAGGATAGGCCGCTCCATACGCGCATTGATGCTGCGGCAATAGCTGCGGGCTCGCTCATACGCGCTCAGAATTTCCAGCGTGTCTGCGTGGGTGGAGGGTATTACGTCCAGCATCGCCTTAAGAAAGATGGGATACTGTGAGATGCGCTGCACGGGCTTTTGCAGTATCGACCTCAGCGGCGAGGTCTGAGCGTTGCTTCCGCCAGCGCACATGTGCAGCGCGGGATACTTGACTGCAGTGCGCTGAAACATCTTCACTTGGGCAGTATTTCCATGGACATAGAGCTCATAAACGCGGTACACGTCGCCATTGAGCCACATACACATGGCACGCCCAACTTGAGTGGGCAGGTCGAAATCGCTGTCATGGCCATAATCGCCGACCAGAATCCACTCTGGAACAAGCGCCTCAATTAGTCTGACCAGGCCAGTCGATATCCCATACACTTCGGGGAGGTTGTTGAATATGATCGCCATACGGCGCTTGGAAATCCCGATATCAAGCGTTTTGAGCATCATATCATGTACTGCAACGCTCAGTTCAAGACAAAACTGCCTCTCGCTCTGGTATAGCTCGCGCACACAACTGTAAAAGCATTGTAGCGCTGTCTCATAGTAGCAGTCGCTGCCGTCGGAGCTAAGCGAGATAAGCGACGGGACATTTTCAGTGCCACTGCTGTTGGTGGAGCTACTGTGCCGTCTCTCGTCGTCATCGCGCTCCCCCCTGGCTACTATGCTGCTACTAAAGGCCTGTCGCGCTAAATGTCTCTCCGGAATCGCTGGCGGGGTTTGAGGATGTGCGGCCGGCCTTACCTGCCAAGGCTCCACGTAAAAGCCCAATCCGGTGCCAACCTCTGACGAGCTACTTTTCCACCTGGTGTGCCGACTTCCGACTTTGAGTGGGGGCACAGGCGCTTCCTGCTCGATATCCAAAATTTCGCGCGCCTGAGGAAGGCTGGAGCTGCGCTTGTGTATACGCGGCGTGGTCTGAGCGGGTTCCTGCATTTCGGTTCAAGACGCCGACGTGCTCTCGAGCTGTTTTGTGTTGCGGATAAGACATGATATAGCTCTTGCGCCATGTACGCTGTGCATATGCACGTGCACGCAATAAATACTGTCTCAGATGAAAAAAATATGTTCCACTCATCCAGCCATCTTAGACCTGTGGCACATCTAGAGTGCATGCTTTTATCTACGTGCAAGCACGCCACGGACTTTTGCAAAAAGCTCAATAGTTGCCTTGAACCATTAAACGGCAACACACTTTTGAACACAAGGATGTTTCAGGTAGCTATGCTGGCGCATCATACCCCACTTTCGACATCAAGTTGGACGATCCTTGAATTTATACGCTCGATAGGGGTAGAAATTTGTACATTTGGGTCGGGTGGAGCGCCTGTATGCAAATCTCACAACAACAATTCTCGGGTGCGCATGCAGCTGTCTGAGACAATTGGTCTCAGACAAACTGTGTCAGCTCTCGAGCTGTATCAAAAGAAAGAGCGGAAAAAAAAAATGGAGAAGGCACACAAAAAAAATCCAGCACCCGAAAGAAATCACCGCAATTGACAGTCTCTCCCTCTACAAAAACAATATGGCAAAACAAACTGCGCAAAAAATGCTCCAGGTGGGGCTCGAACCCACGACCCTCGCGTTACGAAGTGTGACATAAACATAATCAGTCACGTGGACAGACTATAAGCACGATGCGCTAACCAAAACTACGCCACTGGAGCTGACTAAAACCTAAAGCAGCAGTGTCAGCAAGGATTGAACTGTGTCCAATTGCTCACACCGCTGAGCTAGATCCCCAACTTCGCCGTAAAATCTGCTCGGACATATATGAAGCCAAAATAGGCAAAATTCAAAATGTTTTTTAAGGTATTTTGCTTCTATTAAACAAGCTAATTATGACAATTTTGGTTGTTACAAGCTACCCTAACCCTGACTTGAGAGGGCACGAATGCTCAATTGTTCACCTGATATAAAGCGTTTGTCGGCAAATAATCAGGTATTGTGGTCTTTTAGTGGCTTAGGTTCCCACTGAGCTTAGTGCTAATAGGTCAATTGTCAATTGTGTTTAACCTCCAAATTAGGCATTTCCTGATGGCAATTCCAAGGTCAATAGCTCTTGAATGAGGCGTTCAATTGGCCTCAGTATAATAAAGATAGTTTGCATTGTTTTATGGCGCAGAAGATGAAGTCGGCTTCATAGCCCTCCACGGGGTAGAAGAATTAAGCGCGTATAGCTATCAGAATCAGATGTGCTCCTGATCTGCCCTTTATACCCATGGCATTGCTGCTATAGGCTCTACCAATTTGTTTTACACCATGCCATGCGGGCTATTCAAGCGCCAGCACAGCGCGCTAATAAAGTGACTGAAACGTCAACTAGCACCTACGACGGCTTTAAGCCTGGAAGGGTAAAGGTTGAGGAGACAGAGGACGGCTGGTAGACTTTGCGTTGTGCCACCTAGCCAGGACTACGCCTTAGGACATTGAGTGAAACAATGAGGTCCTCTTGGAAACTAGCTCAACCTAGAGCCTCTAATCAAATTGAATCTGACCTAAGTACACACTTTGGGTCTTCTCAAGACTAAAATAAATATTTCAACGGCAAAATGGCTATTTAGGTATCAACTCCTCTCGGCATCAAGCAGAATTAACAATGTGAGCGTCAGAACCAAGTTTGAACAGCACTAATTGAATACAATTCAAACGCTTAGCGTAATTTCTCCTCTCACCATGGCATATACCCTACACGGCAACACATGAATGTAGCAACAGCGGGCCTCCCCCTATATCACAGATACACCCTTTGTATTGGAAACATTAAATTTTTTGATATTTCATAGCTCTTTTATAGCCTTTCGAGTGTTTCCACTCTGAAAATGGGCTAATTGTGGTAGCTGTACCAAACTGAACACCATGTAAAATGCCAGCACTAGATGGTGATAACGCCATGGTATAGCTTGTAGAAACGCATTCTCATACCCCCTTCATGTGTTTGATGAAGCACTTGGTTTGATAAAGCCCTGGTATGTTCAAGAACCAAGGTTGGCACAACCGCCTTTACTCGCACCGATAAAGAGTGCACAAGATTTGGGCGCCGCAAAATATGTGTGCATGCCTGCAAAATGCAGCTATTGTCTTTAAATTATCAAGACCTTGCCTTTGCATGCCAAGTCAGAGTTAGAGTTGTGCTGCTCAACCAAGCTTTGGCGAGACTCGCCCTCGGTAGGAGATATCTAGTTTACTGGGGCATTTCGTACACTTTAGTGACAGTCAAAGCTGTAGCCGGGAAGTGCGGGTGCCCCTGGTTCGTGCATATCGTCGGTATAATGACGTCACAGTAGACACCCATAAATCAGTGTTGCGTGGAGCACATCCCCGGGGTACAGGTCTTGTTGACTGAGTTGCAAAAGAGTAGAAAGGCTGAGACTGCCCTATACGGCGGTTGCTTGATGTCCTCGCTTCTACACACACTAAAACGCCAAACAGCCCTAGCTTTACGGTAATACGGTATACTATCGTGGTTCTGCGCTCATCAGATACATTAAACAATAAACAAACTCAGTTGAGTTTATGCGTTTCAATCGGAGTTGGCCAGCTTGACCGACTCGGCAGCACCCTTACTCATGAACAGCGGCGTCGGAGAGAGGGTTGGCGGATACGTTGAGGAGGTCATCAACAGCATTGTATGGGTGCTCTCGTACATCCCTGGGTCTCAAATAATCGGCCAGTACATCAGCAAAAGCCACCAAAACGATCCCGCACGCACTGTGTTTGAGATTTTGCTTGCGCTATTTGCCCTGCGTTATTTCCTAGCGTCCAAGCAGTCCCAGGACAGCAAGTACCACGTGCGGCTGTCGAAACGCGAAGAGGATGATCTGTGCAAGGAATGGCGCCCAGACCCGCTCGTAGACGATTTGCCCGACCAGGTCCTTGAGGAGGAGATCCCCGTGATTGAAGGCGCAAATGGCCCCAAAGTCAAGGTACAGGGCTACAAGGGTGAGATGCTAAACCTGAGCAGTACCGATGTCTACAACTGGAGCCACAATGCGGAGATTCAAAAGGTTGCCATTGACACGATCCGCAAGTATGGCGTCGGCCCCTGTGGCCCCGCTGGATTTTACGGCAACCAGGCCGCCCATATCGAGACTGAGCGCGTGCTGGCCGAGTTTCTCGGCGCAGAGGCGGCGATTATTTATGCTCAGGGGCTGGCTACTGCCACGAGCGTGATTCCGTGCTTCGCCAAGCGCAGCGATGTCCTAGTGGTTGACTCGAGAGTGAACATGTCGCTGCAAAAGGGCGTCCAGCTCTCACGTGCCAACGTGCTGTGGTACAAGCACAACGACCTTGAGGATCTCGAGGAGAAGCTCAAGGAGGCGCTCAAGCTCAAGCACCGCGGCCAGGTTCCGCGTCGCATCATTATTACAGAGGGTCTATTTGAGTATACGGGCGACTCCCCCGACCTGGCTCGCATCATTGAGCTAAAGAACCGGTACAAGTTCAGGCTAATTCTGGACGAGACTTGGAGCCTCGGCGCGCTCGGCCCTACCGGCCGCGGCATTCTCGAAAAGCAGGGCATTGACCGCGCAGACGTGGACATCACGGTCGGCTCGCTCGCCTCGCTCATGGGCAGCGCCGGTGGGTTTTGTGCCGCCAGCGCTCATCTTGTGGAGCACCAGCGCATTGTCTCGCTCGCATACACATTCAGTGCGTCGTGCCCCGCGTATCTGGCGGAGGATCTCATCGCGCAGTGCCGCACCATGGCCACCCCGGACTGGGTAGACAATGTGTACCGCGTGCTGCGGTTCAAGAGCGACGCCGTGTACTCCATCCTGCAAGAGTGCCCCAAGATTGAGCTGCTGTCCAACCCGGGCATCCCCATTATTGTGTTTAAGCTGAACGAGAAGAACTCGCTGGATCAGCAGGGCAAGGATATCGGAAAGATCGTCATGGAGGCGCGCAACCGTGGTCTCCTTGTGTCTAGACTGCGGCAAATTGCTCACTACGAGGTGTACCCTTATGTGCATGCGATCCGCTTGTACATCCCTAATGGGGCCACCCAGCAGGAGCTCGAGGAAGCGGCCCGCACTCTGGTTTCAACCATAAATTCCACAATCTAGTTTGAATTCCCCGGGCATAGCCTTTTTTTTTTAGTAATAATGTGGCCATGGAAGAGCGACAAGCCTGAGCCCAAGCCTGAGCCCAAACCCGAGCCCATAGAGCCCTGTGGCGGTGAACCGGCACAGGAGCTCACCCCTGAGGCAACACAGGCCCTGCGCCGGGCCGCCAAGCCCAATATCGGCGAGGCTATACAAAAGATCGGAGTCGACGACTTCAAACAGGCAAATAAAATCCCGTGCATGCGCTCGGCAATGCTCACTGGCGCCGGTATTGGCGCGGTGTCGGGCGGAGTCATGGCACTCGCAAAGCGTCCGCTGCCAAAGGCTGCCAACTGGGCTGTAATTGGGTTTTTCCTCGGCGCGGTTTTCTCGTGGGAGCAATGCCGGTTCAGACGTCGCCAGGGGAAGCTCAATGTGGTGAATGCGCGCGAGGCCTATAGCAAAAAGTAGCGCGGAGGGGGGGGGGCTCGCATGCACGACGTGCATCATGCATGCAATATATCCCAGCACATGTCCCAGCACACGTCCCAGCACATGTCCCAGCATCTGCACTTGTTTTGCCTGATAAAGCGCGCCGCAATGTACATAGATTATTTAACTACTTCCCATGTCGGACCCCCTTCAAGCCAAAACCAACCAGCACTGGAAAGAGCTGTTAGAGTAAGTATCGCTCGGCCCCATTGCGATAGATCAGAGCTAACTGTAGCACCACCGTCGAGATATACCGCACGGCCCGCACCGCGGCGCGCGCAATGTTCCACGAGCACCCGTATGCGCTCCTCTTTCTACTCATTTTCGGCGGGTTCTTGTTCCCCATGAGCTCCACCGCCATCCTCGGCACTCTATTCATTATCGCCATCTCCACTGCAACAATTCTCATTTGCACCATTGTGTTTGCGCCGTCGCTGTTTATCCTGGCCATCCTCGCCTTTGTGACCTGGTGCGGCAGCATTTTGGCACTGTGCCTCTACCGTTACAAGTGGGCCGCCACCGAGCACGAGATGACCATGTCCAAGCAGCGAAGTGCCCGTTGGAATGCATTCAAGAGCACACTCACCAAGGAGGAGCAGTCAATTCTGGTGCAGAATGTGCGCAGCTCCACTCCTGAAAGGGACAGCGTGCATGAGGATGTGCTGAGCCCATACAAGAGCATTCCGTCACCTATCACCATTCAGCCTGACCCAATTGAGCTCGAGTGTGAGTTTACGCCTCGCGTTTCATCTCAAGCTGCACCCATTGTAGAGTGGGTACCCAAGGTGGCTGGGTCGCACGGCTCACCGTAAGCCAAGCTACCCCCGTTGCAAGAACCAGGTGGTGTCTCCCTTTTCTTGTAATGCAATGTAGAGGCACAACCAAAAAGGGCCAGAGGTGCCGCATTCAGAGCCCCACTGAGTACTGCAGGTACCACAGCCCAGCGGCACGCGCGCCTGCGCGCCCGGCGCGCCCGGCCCCCAAATCGACGGCGCCAGCCCCGCCAAAGCCAGGATACGTCTATGTTTACACGCTCAAAGTCCCCCAAGAGGCCCAATGGTACGACGGCAAAGCAGGCAAGTACCGCGAGCTCAAAGCTCCATTTTGGAAGCGGCTATTCAAGCCCACAAAGATGCTGGTCAAGGTTGGCTACACAAGTCATAACCCGCTGGATCGCATGGCCCAGTGGGAGGCGCAGTGCAGCCATAAAATAAAGCCGGTGGCCCCGAAAAGGTCAAAGCTCTACGATCAGTCAAAGCACGGCTGGCATAGCCAGTCTGCCCACCGGGACGAGCAGGCGATTCACGCCATTCTCCGGCGTCAGTACGGCACGGGCAAGGTGCACTGCCAGGGCTGTGCCAGCAACGACAAGATGGGCGTCCACATTGAGTGGTTTCTGCTCCCCAATTCGAAATCTGTCAAGCAGGTCTTTAAGGTGATTGAGTCGTGCTTGAGCTATAGCTAAATCTACAATACTAAGAGCTACACACTCTGCAACTGCTCGTCGGTCCAGATTGGGACAGCTTCGGTGCCAATGCCGCAAAACCCGTGGGCCCAGTCGGTCACGCGCTTGCCCCCGCACCTGTCAAAGCACTCGTCCACGGCGCGCACAAGCTCGTCGCAGAGTTCCTTGGAGTGACCTGGGGTGGGCGTGACACGCAACCGCTCCTGGCCAACCGGCACCGTGGGGAAGTTGATCGCCTGCACATAAATCTGGTAGTCCTGCAAGAGCATATCCGACATACGTTTGGCAAGCGCGGCGTCGCCAACTAGAATAGGTGCAATGTGGCTGGGGTTGGGAATCACGGGAATGCCGATCTTGGCAAACTGCTGCTTGACGTAGCGAGAGTTCTTTTGCTGGGCTTTGCGGCTCTCGTTGGTGCTCATTTGGTGCTCGATGGCCGCCTTGGCCGAGGCCATCACGCTAGGAGGAAGAGAAGTAGTGAAGATAAAGCCAGGTGCAAGTGACCGGACCCAGTCAATGTAGCGGGCAGACCCGGCAACGTAGCCACCGACGGCGCCAAACGCCTTGCCCAGCGTGCAGGTGATAATATCCACGCGGTCCATCACGGACCTTTTGCCGGTCTGGAGACTGCGCTGGTACTCGAAATCAAGGTGCTCAGCGACGCCCGCACCATGCGGACCGTACATGCCGACCGCGTGGACCTCGTCCAAAAACGTCAATGCACCATACTTTTCAGCCAGATCGCAAATCTCAGAGATGGGGGCAATCGAGCCACACATGCTGTACACACTCTCAAACGCAATGACCTTGGGGGTCGACTTGGGGTACTTGGAGAGCTTGGCCTCTAAATCGGCGAGATCATTGTGGCGGAAAATCTCCTTTCTGGCACGGGAGTTGCGGATACCTTGAATCATGCTGGCATGGTTGAGCTCATCAGAGAAAATAACCATGTCCTTGAACTGAGTACCAAACAGAGTCAGGGTTGCGTCGTTGGCCACGTAGCAGCTGCTAAACACGAGCGCGGCCTCCTTGCGGTGCAGTTTGGCGCAGGTCTTCTCGAGCTCGACCGCATGTTTATTGTGCCCGGCAATATTGCGAGTACCGCCCGCACCGGCACCATAGGCGTCGAGCGCTTCGTGCGCGGCCTGCAACACCTTTGGATGAGTGCCCATACCCAGGTAGTCGTTGGCGCACCACACAGTGACCTTGTCCTGGATCGACTCGCGGTGAGCCTTGGGGAACTCCTTGGCCATTCTATTGATGTTGTTGAAATGGCGGTACGACTTGTCCTGCCGCTTGCGCTCGAGAGCCGCCTCGAAAATATCCTCATAGGGAGCAGCCTCGGCGGCGGCAGAGGTTTGCGCTTGCGCCGGGGCCGGCGAAGGCGCAGCCCGCGCGACGGGCGCGGGCTCGGGTGCGTTCATATAGCTGCGCTTCTGGCGCTCGAGAGCGCTGGCCATGACGGGGCAGCCCTGAGCCTTGGCAGTCAAGGCTCTATCCTGCACCAGCTGCTTGATGGCACTAGTGGAGTAGTTTTTCATAAAGGGGCACACCCTCTGCGACGACCGGAGGATCTTGTCCATTGAGAAAGTAGAGCTGAAATTTTTCGAGATTATTTGGACCTGCCGTGACCTAACCCTGAGTGACTCGTATACACGCGCTCGCGATGTACGAGCGCCTCGCCCGCGCCCGCGAGAGCAGTCTGCGAGGAGCACACCCAAAGGGGGCCGGCAATCCGATTAAAATTATACTACACTAAGAGTTCATATAGGTGCTGGGGTCGATGGGCTCATCGGGGAACACAGGCACCTTGACCTCGAAACGCTCCTGAATTTTCTTGAGAATCTCCTTGTCCTCCTCGGAGGACACAAACGAAACGGCAATACCCTTGGTACCGAAACGACCGGCACGGCCGACGCGGTGCAAGTACTGGTCGGCCTCGTCAGGCATGTCGTAGTTGATGGCGACGTTGATACGCTCGATATCGATACCACGGCCAAACACATCAGTGGCGACGCAGATACGCTTGTTGTACTCCTTGAACTCGCGGTAGTTGGCGATACGGTCCTCTTGGGGCATTGCACCGTGTACGGCAATGCTCGGGAAGGAGCACTCGTTCAAAAGACGGCTGAGCTCCTCTGCACGGCGCGTGCTCTTGACAAAGATAATCACTTGGTTGAACTGAATATCATCCAAGAGCTGGTTGAGCTTGCGGTTCTTCTCAGCCTCGGCAAGCTCGACATAGTACTGCTGCAGACCGTGGAGCGTCAGCTTGGCATCGTCATCAACGTAGATCTCCAGGGGGGTCTGCATGAACTTTTTGCCCACGGCGCGCAGCTCGGTGCTCAGGGTAGCCGAGAACATCATCACCTGCTTGCTGTGGGGAGTAGCACGGAAAATGTCCTGAACGTCGCGGCGCATCTTGATACCGTCGAGGACCTTGTCGCACTCGTCAATGACGAAGCTGCGCAGGCTGCCAAGACGGAGGGCCTTGTCGCGCACAAGAGCAACCAGGCGACCGGGGGTACCCACGACAATGTTGGGGCAGGTCTCGGGGTTCTCGAGAACCTTTTTGTCCTCAGAGATGGGCAGACCGCCGAAAAACACGCCGGTCTTGACGTCAGGGAGGTACTTGGAGAACCGGTCGTACTCGTTCTTGATCTGGTATGCGAGCTCACGAGTGTGACACACAACAACAACAGAGACCTCACCAGCCACCGGCTCGAGCTGCTGCAGAGTAGACAGCACAAAGACGGCAGTCTTACCCAGACCCGACTTGGCCTGGCAAACAACGTCCACGCCGAGAATGGACTGGGGAATACACACCTGCTGGACCTCCGAGGGGTGCTCGAAACCACAGTCGGTGATGGCGCGTAAGAGCTCGGGCTTGAGCAGGAAGTCCTTGAAACCAGTCGCGTGGACACCAACATAGGAGCCCTTGGGCGCTCCAGTCTCGGCAGGGGCCTCAGAGGCAGTATCCTCGGGCTTGGCCTCGGTGGCGACGGGGGCAGCCTCCTCGGTATCGGAATAATCCAAGAGTTCTTCTTCACGCTTTGACATTGTGTATCTGCTGACGGGGCGCTTGGTCAGGTTTTGTCAAGGCGAAAAGTGGCGCACGTGTGGCGGGTATGGAGCGCAGGGTTAGGGCGCGAGTGTTACTCACCGCCGCGAGTCGAGAGAGGGGGGGGGGCATAGCATTCATTAGCATAGCATTAGCATAGCATAGCCTTGCGCGGCGGCGGCGACGGCACGCGTGTTGAAGGGTTAGGGTGCATTATGGCGATGGTTCAGAAATCATAGATGGCAAGCGGGGCCGTAGTGCCAAGCTGCGGAGAAAAAAAAAATCTAGGGTCTCGCGGAAACCAAAATGGCACACGCCAATGCCAACACGTGTGTTACCTAGGATCCATAGATGAATTGAGAGCCTGCTTGCTCCAGGGCCCGAGATAGGAGCGCCGCTGGGATCTGCAACCAATGCACAATCTCCTCACATACCCCTGTTGCGATGGGCCCACCACTCTGGAGACCTACATCTAGTACGTACAGTCTATATTTCTACCCTTGAGACGCATCTCACCCACAAAAAACTTTTCCCACCCCCTGACCACCTGCATTATATGCAGCCCAGTGATTTAATTGCATATGCACGCTCAACTTTGAAACACTGACCGGCCCCTCTACACTAGAGCCCAATGTTTGACAAGACCAAGCTCAAGCTCAAAACGGTATACAATACGTACGTGCCTACGGCCTCTCTCCCAGGAATGGACCCCCCATATATCTGCCCGCTGGCACCAGCCTCCCAGTCTTTGCACAGTTCCGCCACAGGATCAACCAAGGGGTCCCTGGCGGGCTCATCGGCCAGAAATAGCTACCAGACAATTTACAGCCACAGCTCTGGTAACAGCCGGCCTCCTTCGTGTGCTCTGCCAAGAATCCCTACTGGGGGGCTAGACGAGCTCGAGAACTTTGTGTTTCGAGAATAATTATTTATTAAACTGCAAATTGGCGTTGAGCTTCGCCCAAGAGCTTTGGTGCTAATCGCTACGTGCCCAGGTACTTTGCCGCAGATCTTTGACCGTAGATAGTACGAGCCTACCTTAACGGGTGAGCTCCTCGAGCAACTGAGCCAATAGTGCCATTCCAACCAATTCTTCACACCACTGCACGCACGTTAACTGTCAATCGGTTGCCCCAGAGACAGTGTCATCACTACATCTCCAAAGTAACGTACTTGTTGCTCAATGACAACGGATAGATTGCCGGAATCAAGGCTCGCTTGGACTACTCTGGCTACAAATACAAAGTACCTCGACGGCGTTATCGCTCTCGACTACTCGCTCAAGCGGGTAAATTCGGCGTATCCCCTGATCGTGCTCTATACTGATACGTTTGAAAACGAGGGCCACGAGATACTCGACAGGCTGGGCATTTTCAAGATGAAGACGAGCTACTTGCTGCCAACAAAATCCAAAGACTACTCCAAAGACCCCCGCTTTTACGACTGCTGGTCAAAGCTGCAGCCATTCTCGCTATTTGACTTTCAACGCGTAGTTCAGCTTGATAGTGACATGATTGTGACGCAAAATATGGACGAGCTCATGTCAATTCCTCTCAACGGAGCCGCCTTTGCCGCTAGTTACGCGTGCGTCTGCAACCCGTACAACAAGGAGCACTACCCCAAAGACTGGATCGCTGAAAATTGTATGTTTACTGGCTACAGCGCCAAGGGAGAGCACTGGCAAGGCCCAGGCTTTGACCAGCCACAAAACAAGATTCTCATGTGCAACGGAGGCCTTCAGGTGGTGGAGCCAAGAAAAGAGGCATACGACAAGATTGTGGCACAACTCAATTCTCCTGCCACCATGGAATACGACTTTGCAGACCAATCTCTCCTATCTGATGTCTTTGAAGGCAACTGGGTGCCCCTGTCGTACAAGTACAATGCGCTCAAGACTTTGAGGACCATTCATGCTGATTTGTGGAAAGACGATGAAGTCAAGAATATTCACTACATCATGAACCCAAAACCGTGGGATACGCCCGAAAACGACGATACGGGTACGTTTGAAGTGTGGCACAAAATCGATCAAGAGAGAGCATCTAAATAATTTCTAACTCGCTATCGCTATCCATGGTGGCCTCAGCCTGCCTCTTTTCCTTCTTTCTTTGTAGTCCCCCTGCGGCCATCAGCGTGGGATTGAACCCAATCTTTTTGATGTGCTCTGCCTGGAACGGGGAAATCTCGGGCTGGGACGATGCTGCTGGCTCTGTGCCCGGCTCTAGTTGGCGCAGCATGTGTCCGTCAGGGCGTTTTGCGAGCTCTTTGCGTAGTTTAAGCTCCTGCTTGAGCCTGTTGACCTTGCGCTGCTCGAGCTTTTTGACTGTTGCAGGGGACTTGACCGGGCGATCGTGGTCGGGCTCTTCCCCACTGAATGGGTTTGACAAAATGTGCACCTGGCCTGGTGCCTGGTAATCTAATTGCAGGCCCTCACGCCATTTCACAGAGCCACCTTTATACATGGCTAACTTGCGTTTGTGATCTTGGGGGTCGTAAAGTACTGTGGACACTGAATTAAACTCCGGCCGCTGGCTGGCTGATTTTCGGGCTCTCACCTCTTGATGATACTCACAAACTTCTGTGGTTTTCAGGTTGACCCAGTTTTTGCAACGCTTCCCGGTCGAAGACGCTTCCTGGCTGCACTGGCCCAAATCCTTTGCACGACCAATTTCGAGAATTGCAGACTCGCTAGACTGCACACTGAGAGCAAGGGTGCTTAGCACGCGTTTAGTGACGTAGACACGAGGGTTGCACACGGCTATGAGTGTGCCCGGTCGGATCTTGTAGTACTTGTCAAAGGCAGCGCCATGTATTGTAAGACCAATCTCGTATTGAAGATCACACAAAATCAGCGAAACGTATTTCTTTCCGCCTCCAGTCTGCCTCACTTCACCACGTTTGCTCACAATTCCATACACCAGGTATTGGTCGTCCTTTGGGGGATCGAAATTTGGAGGGCATACCGTCGCCAGCAGCTTGCCCACGGAATAGGCTTTGAAGTTTGAGATCTGTGTCTTCATGTCGTCAGCGGAAATGTAGGCATTGACCAGCGCTAGCCCCAACATTACAGTATTTGACTGCTGAGGCCCTTCATAGGTGTTTGAGTCCTTTTCTGAGCAACCGACATTCTTGATAGTAAATCCTTTCTTTCTTTGAGCATCTAGAACGGCAGCTTGCTCCCTGTGTTGACGCGTGGCCTTAATTTTTTGAGCAAAATTAGACTCCATTTGAAACGCGTAATTAACAGAGCTTAAAAATATATGATCAAGGAACTGGCACAGCGGCACAAGTTGAAAGAACCAAGGCCAATACACGAGATAGTCGATGAAATTCACACAAAGAAATGGCAATCTGTGCTGGCAGCAATACGTTCTGGACCAACGACGCAAGTTGAGAAACCCCCGGGTGTTGGGCTCATAAAAACATTGGGACCGCAGCCGCTAGAGCAATCACAGGCTGACCAGAGCCACGCTCCGGAAAAGGAGCCATATCAGGCTGCGGTTAGCCCTGAGCCATCGCTACCTCCTCCACCATCATCAACTTCACCCATTGGGCTATCGCTAGCGAGTCCTTTGGTCGCACCAAAGCGTGCCATACCCTTGGGCACACCCCAAACTGCGGTGGCCACACCCCCCCCTGCAGCGGCTACCTCTGAGCAGCCCATCAAAAGGCCGCTCTCGCTGCCCAAGTACGAAAAGAGCTCGGGCAGTAAAGCCCCTCGCGCAGAGAGTAATTGCACAATTCAAGCCCAGGTACTCGGGCCAGAGGTGCCATTGGCTACAAACAGTATCATGCCTATCGATGCAATTTGGAGGGCCCACTGGCAGTGGTTTGCCAACATGCATTCATAAATATATTTAATAAGGGTTCTCGATAGGAGTGATGCCGTCTGCTGGGCTCAGCGTTTGCAGCAAGGGACCGCGCACAATGAGTTTTCCTAGCTTGCGCGTGTTTCCGGCGTCCAAGAGCTCCACGACATCTTCCATGACCAGGTTCATGAGCTGATCATAACCAGTGAGAATACCCTCGATTTCGCGACCACCTGAAAAGGTGACAACGATCTTTTTCCCCTCGTAGCTGGCGAGATCCAAAATGGGCCCCTTGGAGGGGCGTTCCTCGCCCAGCCACGGAACAAATGGCTTGCGTTTTTCGTCCTTATCCTTCTTATCCTTGGGCTTGCTTTGGTTGCGGTCCTTGGAGGCGTTATTGCGCCTGTCTTTTTGCGAGTGCTTCTCTGCCATGTTTAGGTAAAAGCCCCCCAGCTCCCTCGCAGCGCTCTCATCATGTTGACAGTTCAGGTAACAAGCACTTACACCAGCTCAGAGAGGTTGATCAATCCGGAATGGACCTTGGCGCAGCTGGCGTCCAAGCTCGAGCAAATCACAGGTGTTCCCCCGACACACCAAATTATCATGGCGTCGGGCGTAGGCCGCACATTTGAGCTCAAGGGGCATCCCACAAGCCTTGTGAGCGAGTTTCTCCCCAAAGAGAGTGGATTCCTTACATTTCAAGTCATAGACTCGCGCCCTGCAAATGAGCAGTTCCATTTGGACGAGTCAGTGGACAAATACGAAATGAGCTCCAAAGAGTACGAGAAACGTGAAAACACTGTGCTTCACTGGAAGCGTGAGAACAAACTGGGTAGGTTCGGCGATGCCCCAGCTCCTGCACCTCCCACAGAGAGCGCAGCCAATGTGGGACCCCTCGGATCTCGCTGTGTTGTGGCCCTCAAATCCGGTGATCGGCCGGCAGGTACCATTTCGTTTGTTGGCAAAGTGGCTGAGATTCCAGGTGATGCTGATTGGGTGGGTGTTGCCCTCGACTCTGCCCTAGGCAAGAACGATGGCTCAGTTGGCGGCCATCGCTATTTTGAGTGTCCTCAAAAGCACGGCGTGTTTGTAAAGCCTTCTGCTGTGAGTACTTTGGATGTCGACTTCAGCGACGACGAGATCTAACTGTCTGGTTTGGGCATTGTGTGGGCCTGAGTTAACCAACGGGTCCCAGTGGCATTTTCATCAAGCGTGGTGTGCTTTGCGAGCCGTCAAATCAAGCTCTGCGCACAGCCACGGTCATCCGCAAGCGAAAAATCGGCAAAGTCGCCCTCACTTTTGACCACCACACAAAGTTCTGCCAAGTGCGAGCCTGAAAGTCTCGGTGATATTCGACCTGAGTTCAATCTGTTGCGGTGACGTCAAATTGGAATGCTTTTCAAAAGTGAGTATGCAATTGAATACATGGACGATATAGACTATCACCCCCCAATAATTTAAAATATAAATAGATAGGCGCGGTGATGTACAGAGGGTACATCTGGATGTCTGGCGCCTACAAAAAAGACAACAACGCCATTGAAATGAAGACAATTTAATTTTACTTCGCGAGTAATGATGGGAGTGCGAAATACAAAAAATGATTCGACCCAGGATCGAACTGGGGACGTTCTGCGTGTTAAGCAGATGCCATAACCAACTAGACCATCGAACCAGAGGTATTAAGATGTAACGGAGTTGCACGATCCAGGAGTCTAGAACCCCACGATGGCTGACTGATGGTAGGTAGAGAACCTAAAGTCGACAGATATTTATTAAAATTGAAAAAAAAAAAAACTGAGCAGTCCCAGAGTAAGAGAGTGCCGGCACCGAGGCCAGCGATACAAGAGAGAAGCCGCAGGAGCGTTGACACCTGTCAACGCGAGAGCCTGCACATGTTATGCACTGCCATGCATAGGCATGCATGGACATGCACGACGACAGTAAGGGTTGGTTACCCTGCTGCAAG